>KI423139.1:0-28756 GCA_000473375.1 Anopheles culicifacies | reverse complement strand
GCTATCTCTTCGATCATCAAAACGCGTTGTCCCGGGGGTGGTGCGATGTTTCTGATACGTATCCATCATCTATTAACCAATTTAATTCACAGGCCATTTGTCAAGGCTGATGGGCAAACATCTGTTACTACATCCGGATGCTTCCGGACGGATCGGATAATGGGCTGGGTGGGATGGGAATGGCACTTTGGTCCATTTTTTTTTTAGCGCAACCCGTGTCATGTCTCCTGGGAAACGGACGCTTCCGCCAAACAGGGAAGGAAAGAACCAGCAAGCTCCTGACGGAAACGTTGATTTGATTTTCCGTCATCATCCCCCATCAATCGGTGTGTTTGTATTTATCGCCCATTTTGAAAAGGAAGTGATGGCACCGAGCATTAATATTAGAGCATAAAAACGTCGGCCCTTCTTTCTCTACAAAGGTGCTAAACGTGTTCTGTTGTATTAGTACGTGTTTTTTTTCGCCTTTTCTACTTTTCCTCAACAATCCATAAGAGATATCTGAAATGGGTGTTTAGAAAAATATTTTTGTATTATGTTTCCGATTATTTTTGAACAAAGTACGGGAAGAAATTCGAAAGCTTCCTAATACAAAATGTCTCAGCTGCTTATAAGTTACAACCCACCTACATAAATTGTATGTGCGCTTTTCTCATCATCCACAGTAATTACACATGCTCTCTGCTCAACGGAACGTGTGATTTAATTGCCGCCAAAGTATCCTTTCTCAAAAATACACCAACAAGCATACAAGTGTTGCGCCTTTTAGGTGGTCGCTTCTGGAACTTCTGGATGGCTGGACCTTCCATTGAATGACGAATACAGAGCCACCGGTTTGTGGCCCTGTGAACTTCGATGAAGTGGAAAATTCAAGTTCTGTAGCAGGGTTCTTTCATCCCTTGAGCGAGATAATTTCCATACTGGCGTGGAGTTTTGCGCCAAACAGACGGAAACTTCTTGAGTACGCGGGTTTCCACTTCCGGGGGTTGCGTTTTGATGCTTTGTAATTTTATTTATTTCTTTCGCTTGTTTGTAGTTTCCAGCGCGTCGCACTCCACCACCGTTCCGTGCAAGGGTGTCGTTTTCAATGAGGTCACCGTTTAGGTTGGAGGCTGTTGAAGTGCAGGAATAGGTTTTGCTTTGGTGATTTTTTGGTTTCCAGCTTTTTTTCATTTCTTTTTTTTTTACTTGCAGACCGATGATGCACTGAAATATGTGGTACCTGTTCACGGGCTCTGCCGGTGGTTCATACGATGGAAAGAGGTCTTGTCGCACTTGGGTGCTACAAATCTCCAACCGATTTATGATTATAATTATTACCGACCGAGATCTTTCCGTCCGGTTCCGGTTTCCTGTTTGAGGCTGTGGATTCGGATTCACTGGTCTATAGAGCCGTGCTCCCGATCACACCCGACTGACGGCCAGAAACCAAAGCAACCGCAACGGGGCGGTGCCACGGTACGGTGAAGGCAAAAGAAAATTCCACCTGCGGAAGTCAAAGCATCGCGCAAGAGGCCTTCATGCATGCACAAGTACACACTCGTGCGGGTTGGCGTTCGTTTTCACTCACACTTTCCGTCGGGTGGATGTGTTTTGCGCGGTTTTGCAACCTCTCGTCCTCGCTCGATTCCGTAGGCAAACGACGGGAACCAATTTCATCTATACCAACACACATCCGGTTTCATTCATTCTGGCGACCGCTGATTTCTTGCATCACCCATCCAATGGCGGAACACAGAAGTGAAGTGAACGGTGCGGTGCCCATCATGTCCACCCGAGCCAAACCATGTGTCTCGAGTAGCGTCGTATCTGCCATTCGTCCTGTGTGACCTCACCGGGGCAATGGAATCGCTTACTTCGCTGTGGAATGTTTTCCTCCTTTTGCTCTTTCGGTGGTTTTCCGAACGATGTTGGGCGCGTTTTCTGCCACCTTTTTGCGTCCTGGAGATTGGTGTGTGTGTGTGTTGGTTTTTTTTGTCTTCCCTGGTAATGCCCCGTTTTGTTTGATGTGATTTTTCACCGCCAACCATCAGTCGGCCAGTGGCGAGCCGTCGTAGTGAAGAGTGTAGCGTAGCAAACAGCAAAGAAATCGCGTTTTATCGCGCCACTTGAAAGTGCAGTCAGTACAGGTATAATTATATTTTCCGTTTATTTCTCCTTTTTTCCGTTGAATGTTCATAAGTTTCGAACAGACGAACGTTTTTTTCTCTGTCTTCATTTGCTGCACCTTCAAGGGCTGTTGAAGATGTGAATGAGAGAAAAATTACTGCTCAATTCCGGCTTAGTTTCGATTCATATATTTACCTTGCTGATATTTAAATGATACATGTATCAATATTGCTCTGAACATAACATTGTAACAAAATAATAATATTTTTTGAACTCATTCCCTTGTACCGTGAAGAAGAATATGGGGTTTTCTACTTTAAAATTCCAATCGTTCCCTTGCCGGAAGTCAATTGAAGGTGAAAACTTATTTACGATGGCGTGAATTTCACGCTTATACTTCTGACGCCCTTAAAAGTTCAGATTAATTAATTTAGTTCCCCGTTGCTGATTCACCCGTCGTTTTTTTTTCTTTTTCTTCTAGTTTGGTGTTTATTTATTTACCTGCATTTTATCATGAACTTTTCTGTCGGTGAACAATAATTAAAAAAACTCATTTTCCATTACATTCAATCTTCTCTGTGCGCCGCTCGCTCGAACTCGGCTAACGGCGAAACAAAAAATCTCATAACGAGGTGTGAAATTCAAACTAAATTAGAAAGGATTCATCAACACCGTCACGATTCGGTGATCTTGGCAGTATAATGTTTGAATGGCAAAACGCCGTCAATGGGCAAGAAAAGTAGAACCTTCTCTCTCAGTCCACGGAGGAATCCTTTAAGGTGTATTGAATGCAGAGGAAGGTTAGAAGAAGCGCGATTATTGGCTTCTGCAATGACTCGAACAGCGCCCGAACGGATGTCCTTCAGAGCGGAAGAGAAAAAAATGCAAATTTCGTGAAAATATTCCACTTCGGGAAGGACGATTTGTTGATGATTTTGTTTCGTTTCTTTGTTTTTTTCCTCCTTTCAATAGCTTCTACATGAGAGGAGGAGGAGGTAGTATTCGTAACGAAAGAGTTGCCCAAAAGGATTCGCTTCGATTCGCGTCAACACGTACGCGAGGAAGGAATGCCCTGAAAGGGTGCATAAATTGGCATTCAAACGAAATTGTTAGCTATTTATTATTTTGTTAAGTGATGCTGGAATTTTTTCCCCCATTTTGGGCTACACGACGCGCCGTTTGTATGGTGCCGGGCGTGTCCTGCTTTCTTCGATATAAACGATTCACTTTATCGGACATTTGCTTTCCATGCCTTCATGGTGGTGCATTTTTAGAGAAATGCTCGAACGGCGTTCGGTTGGAGTGTTAAAAATAATATATTTACTTTGTAATTGAAACAATATCTATTGTTGTCCCCTTTTTCAGTGAGTGCAAGAAAGAGTACAAGGAAAGGAATTCTGATTAGCTCAACAGCAGCAAAGAAAAAAAAGAGTTACACTATGCTCAAACCAGGACTTCTAGTCAGACCTTGTTAGAGTTGCCTGCTGCCGGGACGTGGGACGACAGACTACAGATAGATGGAAATATGCGGCAAAATGCATAATAAAGTTTTATGGAGCGCAATGCTGTGCAGCGTTTGCTTTCTGTTTTTCTTCCACCCTACCGAATTTGGATCACATTCAGCTAATTCTGTATGTTGCAATTCAATCGTTTATAAGATTGTTATGTAGCTGTTTACTTCGTTCGTCGGGATGTAAAAATTGATGCCTCGCGCTAGTACTTTACTCCTGCCAGAATTGGGCAAACGGCAGACATCAAATTTAACGACACTAGACGACGTCAGTGTAGTACTTATGCTGACTGAAAGCTGTAAAATTTATGACTTATGGACAACATTGACGAGGTTGTTGGAAGAGAAAAAGTTTTCCACCCAAAAAGTTCCGCAGCGTGTCCACGTAACGAGATGCTTCTTTTAATAGATCGTTGAATCAAATGTACAGCATGTAGCAAAGAGACGTTTTTTTTTCGTTTTTCAACGCAATACCTTCGCAATAGTGGCCTCATTCCCTTCCGCGGGGATTTCTGGAAGATGAGATTTGTGTTATTCTCACGAAATTAAAATGCAATTTTCTGTTTGCTGCTTATTATTTTTGTGTGATTCAGTACAAACATGTCACCGCGCCCCGAGTGGAAGGAGCTGACACAAACAAACCCCCCCGAAAGTTCGAGTTCAGCCCAGCTCAAAGTGCGGTACTAATCCCGATAGCATCTAATATGCGATTCCGAAACATCGTGGTTCATTCTTCGATATGATGTGACGAGTTGGGCGAATATCTCAAGCGCCCGCGTGAGGGTTGAGGCAGCAGTTCCTTTCGCTGTTCTGCTACGCCATCCGGTGGTGTTTCTGTTTTGGGAAAGAAAAACAAATTTTTAATTGGGAATGTTCAGCGTGGATAATCACGACATGTGCATGAAGCGGGTGGTAACTGGCTCTGACTGTTCCGGCACATCCTGCAGGAACCATCCCGTGGCGGTAAGAGCGCACACAGGATCCATCGCCCGTACAGCGGCACATTGTTGCTGCACGCTGAAGAAGGTTAATTTTGTCGCTGGAAAAGACGAACGACGCAGCATACGATACGGTTCTGATGATTATGTTGATGCTGGTTGTTTTATGTTTGCTGGGTTGTGGGGCATCTGGTAAGAGGGAGGAGGAGGAGGAGTGGCAACGTAAGGAAAAGGATGAAGTGAACAAATTTTCCGCTTACTTTCCTGTTGCTTGTTCGTTTCTTTTTTTCTGAATGCGTTTTGCAGAGCACACACAACACGCGTGTGCTACCGAAATCTGCGACCATCCTTCTGCTGCATCGCCGCTTGATGAGGGTTTTCTTTCGTGTCATTCCCAAATGCATCCGTCCCGCCTTAGGGACCATCGGATGATACCACTCATACTGGAGCGGCATTGCCCTAGCGCTTTAGCTTATCTGCGACGAGTCCTTATTAGGCGGGCATATGTATTAAAATAAATAATTTTCGAGATTTCTTATGGTGGTGCGGGTTGGACACATTGCCTGCTTCAGTTCACCTCCACGGAGGCGAATAAAGATGAAAAGTAGCGGCACCTGCGGGATCTACAATCGTTCGTCAACAAACAACGTTCCGGCAGATGGAGGCGCCCGGTGGCACTTTGCATTGGACGCACGGTTTGTCAGGAATAGTGCACTTCCTTCGCGCGGGCTGCACTGATGAGTTCGCTTTCCGTTGCTGCATACGGTGCCCCATCGCCGTGACGTTTGTGAAACCATTGCCGATGAATTCTAGCAGCAGTAGCAGAAGCAGCAGCCTTATCTGACACGAAAAACGATCATACTTAAAAAAATAGTACCAGTAAGACTAAATAGCATCGCTAGCAAGAAGGAACGGTACCCAACATTCTTCGGAGGATGTTGCTCCGGCTGTTTTGTTGTTTTCTCACATCCCTCAGTTTAACAACGAAAAAAAACAACAACAACAACAACTACCATTGGACTATTTGACTCCGCTGCTTAAACAGTAGGAAGCTGCTACTGCACCTTCCGCCGTGCATCTTCCATCGCGATGAATTATAAAAATTGTATGTCTTATCCTTAAGGCGAAGAAAGCAGACTTTTAATTCCAGGTTAATACAGGGAACACACCAACATGCAATGAACGGAACATAGCGAACAAAAAATACACACCCATCCCCGGTATGTATCTTCGGTTCTCGTTTCTCGAAGTACATGCCACAACGCTCCCTCCTACCGTACACCACCCTGCCCACGGATGCTACCAGCACTGCACAATGGATCGTATATGTTTATGCAGGCAAATTATATAGACCCCAGAGCCGAAGGCTCTCTCCGGTTGGAAACTGCGACCGATTACTCCCCATTGCCTGGCTCGCCCTTTTTGCGCCCACCCACTGATAGGTTGTTAATGATAACACACACACACCCAAACCATCCTCACCTGCCCAAGTGGACGCCCTCGTTCCATAACCACGAAATGGATTTGGTCGAGCATTCGGGAATAAAGCCGAGCAGCAGCGGGGTGTGGTACAAGAGGGATGTTCGCGATGTTGGACCGGATCGGTCGGTTCTATTATGCTTCTGACAAAAAATCTGATAGGTGAACTTGTTTCTCGGCTAATGGGAGCTGATGTTTCGTTAGATGAATTCCAGTGCAATGTTCGCCGCGAGCACAAGCTGAGAAATTGTGGAACGGCGATAAGCATGCCAGCGTATCATACACTGAGTTTATTTTCGTCTTCTGTTAGACTTTTTTTTCTTCTCTGTGTGTGTGTGAACTAGTTAGAGAAATGTAATGTAAGATTACCGTCTAGAAAAATGAGAAGCACAAGATGATATTTTACGTAAATTAATATTTCAATCGACATGTTAATGTTTTCGATTCATTTTCATAAAGTTCAACGAACGGTAAAAGGCATTAATGCAATCGCCATTTTAATGTAGAATCAACCATCCCTTATCGATGAAAATGCCATTTACCCTTTATGCTTCTTTTTTTTACATTGCCGATCGACAAAAATGTTAGTCCCAAGAGCGCAAGATCCATAATGCTCCTGGAAAGCCTTGCGTCGTCCCTTGTGGAATATATTTCTGGCTCGTTCTGTCAGCATCGTTTCATGCTGCACGAAAGCCTCCACGCACATTATCGATCGATATCCCGTCCCCCCTTACGTCCAAGAGACATAAAATCGACGTCTGAACCAATCGCTGATAAGTGTTGGCATGTATCCGTTCGGATGCTGCCCCACGATTGGTGGTAGCGCGAATACCAAGAGAGAAAGTCAACTCCCTTTGGTACGGTGGAGTTCCCCAAATGCCCGACCAAAATAAATCAATGATCGATTGGTTTTCAATTTTTCAAGCGCAATCGCAACAGCGCTCTCTAAATGCTCCCCAATCGGTGAAGGGCTTCGTGGGGAACAGAATAGCATTTTGGGGGTAAAGTGACTTCGATGCCGGTATAAAACGTTTGCTTGTAATCAATCCACTGCGTTAGATTATAAAGTGAACAGATTATAAATTCAAGTAATCAAAGTTCTCAAAGAATTCTCCATTGAGAAGCCCTGGGCAGATTTGGTAATCCATTTAACTTGCTTTGCAAAAAAAAGTACAATCGCTTAGACAGTCTCTCGTTCAGGGATTTGCGGCGATTCGTAGAAATTCAAAATGAAAACGTATTTCATTATGAACCATGTTGCAGGTTGCATGAATCCTGCTGTATTTCCTTCGGCAATTAGAATGACATTCATGATCTTTGTTTTTTTCGTTGCTCGTCAAAGAAGGAAATGAAACGAAAACGTCAAAAATGGAATGAAATGTTTCATTCCCTTCCTTCCGGCCAGTTTCTCTGGGGACCACCCGAAGCAGTAGGGGAACGTGTGCCGTACGCAAACGGCGTCCATCGGCTAGGCTTTGACCTCCATGCATAAATTATTGGTGAAAGTTTGTCATTTTTTGGCGCAATATGCTTCCTGAAGTCTCGCGAGACCTTCCTTATTCTTGCCCTCTGTATCTGGACGAATTCGATTCCGTCATTTTCGGCGGCGCAATGCCCCGTGGCCCCAAGGCTCACGTTCATGTACAGCTAAGGTTTTCAATTTGTTTTTTCTTGGCGTGAATGGAAAATTAAAAATAGACACTTAATTTTTACGTCGTTGTCGGTCCGGCGCAAGGTGAAGCAAACTCAACGTAATGGCAACGAACGAATGGGAAATGAGAAGGAGGCGCCATAGGGATGCACAAATAGATTGACTAATGTATATACATTATTTATAACGTTTCTTTACGCTTTTTTCCGCCCGTCTTAGTTAGTAGTTGCCTGTATTTCTGATAGGTTTTTTTTTTCTCGAGTTCCTATTTCCCTGCAAAGCAGCAAAAAAACGGGAGGATTTAAAATCAATTTTTTGTTGTTTTGTCAGGGGAAAAGTTCTTCCTCCTACTTCGCGTGATGGAAGGCAAGGTGCCGTTGGGACATTACAGCGGAAAAGGACAAGAAGCAAAACGCTCAAAGGTCCCTAAGAGTGGAGTTTTTTTTGTGTCTTGTACATTGTTCCATTCCTGAAAGGTAATGTAATTTCACCCACGGTGGTCGGTTCCATCAAATTGAAACGAGGCAATATTGGAGCTTTGGAAGTTCGCGTAAGATAAATCGATGGTCGCTTAGGTAGTCGGTGGAGGGTTGGGTAAGCAAGGTCGGATGAAACCAGAGACGATTACTTTACTGTCTTTTTTTTTACTTTCTCTCAAAACGACAAGGTAATGGAGATGTTAATATAGCGGAAAAATATATCCGTGACTAAAGAAGCTGGAAGTCTCAGTGGTGACGGGGAAAAATCATCCACCGCACTAGTACGCTTCGGACACGGGGACAATGATGGAATGAAACACGAAAATCATCATGCAAATGAACGGATAGATAAGGATAAAGAATAAAAAAAAAAGCTAAGGCCACGATAGCTCCGAGACATCTTTCCATCGTCTTGATTGTATCGTTGAATCGGCAATCAAAATGTTTTAGCTACAGCCGCTTTGGAAGATGAGCCACACAAAAAAAAATACGCCACTTCGTTGAAGAATTGGGATAAATAATCAGTTAATGGACATGATGATGATGTTCTACGAGCTTGATGTCGTTGTTTGTATTGATCATATTCGGTGTATTAAGCCTTTAGTAGATTGTCCGAAGTATAGCAAAGTTATACACACAATACAGATTCGCCGATGTGATTGTGTATTATTCATTGCATGTTTGTCTTAACGTCAAATCGTTCTATAAAACAAAAAAGGGAGATCTTTTTTTTTTCACTCAACCCTGACAGATGTGCTCCAATATTTCAATCTTTAATGGTATGCTAACACCGAAATGTTTCATGGCTCATTCGTCTCCTACACTCCCAATGGCCAAAAACCTCGGCACTCCCATCGGACAGCGTCGTTTCTCCCATAATTGAATCGTTCTGAATATTCTTTAATTAGACGCCATTTTCATCTAACAATGTGCTCGTTTTCGTCCGTTTTTTTGCACCTCATTTTGGAACGCTTCCCTGACTTCTTTCCCGCCTATATGAATACATCGATACAATTTCTCCACTTTCGAACATACAGTTTATTAGCAGTCTATATCTATTATTCATATTTATGGGCCAACATTAAAAAACCAGCCCTATCGAACGGAACGGAACGTTATCCCGATTGCGACGATGTTCCAGCTGCTGTCGACGAAGCCGAAAAGTGCCCGAGGGAGATGAGGTACGGCCACTACGGCTAACATTCATCCCCCGCAGCAACGTTCCACTTGTGTGTAGAAAAAAGGATCTTCATTAATGAATTACGACCATAGCGAGGTCGATGGGTTTTTTGGTGCGGTGGTGGTAGTGGCTGAGTTTGTCGTTATAATTCAAAATTTTTATTGCTACCTCTTGTGTTGATACGACGCTCGGAGGGTGAGTACCGAGTTCGAATCGTGACGGGGAATGAAAGTTTGAAAAAGTTGGAAGGAGCATAAAGATTGCAAGCGAATTCTGAATCGTAGTTTAATTACCACAACCTAAAACCATGCTTATTTGTTGCGGAACGATGTTTGTGGCTTTTTTCGGTAAATGTCACACTTTAACTCTCTTTCCGTTGCTTTCTCATCTTAGACGTTGATTCCATCGGCACCACAAAACTTCACGGTGGAAAAGATACTTCCCTCCACGGATGGAACCTTTCTCGCGCTAGCCGGTCCAAAGGGTGTCTCCATTATCGAATTGCCCCGACGCTGGGGCCCCAACGGTCAGTACCAGAACGGCAAGGAGTGCATCATCTGTCGGTAAGTACACTACTTTTGCGTGAAGGTTTTTGTTCTCCCCCTCAACAATTGGATCCAAAACGGAACGAATTCATTTGATAGTGGGGTCAAACGGCTGGGAGAGAAGCGAAGGTGGCCGCTGTTTGGTCGTCCTGAGGGTGACCAGCGTAAGAATTAGCATAGAAAACCCATAACATTAATTCCTTTCGCGCTGATGCTACAATTGCTTACGAGTTTGGCCAGTCAGTATCTTCTGGGGCAACCGCGGACAAAACACACCAATCCTTTGGTTGCCAAACCACCTGGGTGCCTTTCGCGCGCAAACGGGAAGCTTCCCGTGTTCGGTAAAGTTGAGAGTTTGCCTTTTACGGACACCGAACCGCCTCCGGAAACCGGCAAAAATTAATACCTAATAAGAATCAAGTGGACTTAATTTTCGGTTGTTTATTTTTATTTATTGCCGAGAGTTTTCCAACCAATTCAACCTCCGCTGCATGGCACACCGCCGGTGCCTAAGAACGAAACTGAAGGTGACACCGTCTCCTCCAAACACCGAAGGAGCAAGGGATTAGCGCAAATCTTGTTCCAGACAATTTGAAACGAAAGGATTTCCGCGCCGGATCTGAATTTCCCACTCTGCGCATACACACACATACCCAACTGGTTCCCGATACTGAATTACGTCTTTTTGTTTGGTTTCACATTCAGCAGCACAACCCCCATATACATCGCTCGGAAGTAAAACACATTTTCGACAAAAGAAAAACAACGAAAGTCAAATCCTTGCCAGGCCTTTGCCGACTTTTCCCTTTCCATAGGATTCCAGGGGAACGTTTGCCTCCGGATTCGGCCGGAGCGGTCGGGGCACGCTTGACGGTTTCAGTTGCAAAGCGTTTTTGTGCCCGTCGCACCAAAATGTTCATCTAAATTTCATTTGATTTAATTTTAATTAGATTTCTATGTTTAACTAGCAAAAGCTACACACACGTACGTTTGTACATAGAGAGAGCAGCAGCCCGTCTGATGTGTATCACAAAGGCACATCCGATATGTGGGGGGAAGATGAATTAAGTTCAAGCGTCAAGCAGCGCCGCAGCCGGTTTTGCGAAAACATTCCGTACGTACCGATCTTTCCAAGTGAAAATTGAAGTCGTTTTTCCGATGGCTGGTCACAGTGCGCGGGCCTCGGAGAAGCGCAGCGTAAAGGAAGGCACAACTTTGCTAAACTAATACTCGGGGAACTCATTTGTGTCATAATCGACTCGAAGAACGATTAGCTTTCGGGAGAAGCTTTTCATCGGGTTCATAAAACGGGGCACCATCGTGAGGAGGGCAACAAAAGAAGAAGAAAAAAGCAACCCGCTCATCTCCTGAACAAGCTCTCATTGCAGGCAGCTAATAAAACAAGACAAAAAACAATTCTTACCTATTTGACTTTTGCCCCCAAACACTCGCACCCTTGTCTGCCTTGTCTGACCGAACTGCTGACTACCATCGGTCGGTGGTAAATAATTGCATAGCTGGCTGCTATTGGAATTAAAACTTCTCCGAACACATATACGAATTTGAATAAAACATTAACCGCCATCCCGTTCCTTGGATGATGGATGATTGGATATGTGTTGAGATCGCTATCATCGTGATGCAATTTGCACTCATGCACACACAGACACTGGAAGAGTACGTTTAGCGTAATGGTCTGGTCAAATTGTTACGGAAACGAAATTGTAGATTGCGAGAGTCAATGAAGCCAACTCTACCGAATCCCTTGTTTTTTCGCTTAAATCATTCGTTTGAGTTCCCTTTTTTCGTACAGAACCTCCATCAAATCCTGCCCAAGTGGCCACTAGCCCCACTCATCGACTAGCCAAAATTCATGTTCTTCCTTTTACCAAGGTAAATACACACACTCTCCATTCTTGTACTTTCAGCCGAGAACAACGGTGTGGAGGATAGGTTTTAATCCATACTGCAAAAGCATGCACTCGTCGCATGCTTCCTCGGTGGCTTCTGTTGTGGATATTTTGGCTGTAGGGCATGAAGGCGGCAAATGCACTGCCACACAAATCTCGTGTGTCTCGTTTTTAGACAGTCCTCGGCACGCTCCTCGTTGTCTATTGCGCGACGTCGCATCCAAAATGGTTCGCTTAGAGCAATATCTTTTACTCAATTTCTCCAGGACCAAACAATGTCCTGTGGGTGGTTGGTGGGCTACACAACGCGCCGTGCAAAATTTATTCGTCCCGCATATTCAAACTGCAAAATACTACTGCATAGCTATTATTAAAAGATTATAAAATTTTCACAACAATCCAAAACGCCGGGGAGCTCATGAGGGATCGAGAGCTTTTACGAGAGGAATCGTTAAGCTGGTGTGCAGCGATGTTAGGCTGGCGTAGAGTGTTTAAACACCCTAAAATTCAATGAGCGTTTGTTTTACAATGCATTGTTTGTGGAAAGTGTTCGATTAGATCGTGATGCAGTCGAAAAGAGTTTTCTTTTACTTTTGAACCAAAAACTATATCTCCATCGTGTAAAACTGCAACTATGCAAGTTACAACCTCTTTTTTTTTATTGAATTCAAACTACAGCGAACAAGGTCTCCATCCTTTCCATATTCATAACGTATTTATGTTGTTGCATAGGATAATCTTTTATTTGTTCCAGATAAAACAAAATGGAAATTCTGGACGACAGTCCAAAAATTGTCCGTTTCTTCATTACCCTGCTGCTAGCGCGCACTGTATCTGATATTGCTCGAGGTATTCTCATCTCTCCGTACACACGCACCACGTACTCGTCTTTTCGGGTACGATGCTAGAAATGTTGCAGCAACCATCCAATCCAAACCCAAACCCCAAAAGCGATAAGAGCATGCGACCACGTTTGCGTGTGTGTGTGTTGTCCAGCACAGAAACGGACTGAAAATTCTGCCCAGCTCTCTACCCACACTCCGGGTGAAGAAACGGTGGTCTGCAAATGAATCCATTAGGAATCTGAAAGTGATTATTATAATTTTCGCGAAGGTTTTCGGCACCGGGCACAACAGGAGCGAGACGTGTTCATGCGCGAGGTTTTCTCGGGTTACCGTAACTCCCTCGGCTAGCCCATCAAAGAAGCGAAACCCAAAGTTACGTTCGCTTAATTATTTAATCAAAGCAAATATATTAGGTGGAAAGATACGGCTCGGACACGGATATGTGGTGCGGTGATGCGCGTTCGTTAGGAACAGGGCAAGACAACTGGACCTCCATCCCCCTCCCATCCTCCGTACATATTTGCGAATGGCGCCATCGTGCGTGAATCCCTTTTGCTTGAATTGGTCCTTTGGTCCAGCGGAAAAGGATCCATGACCGGTCGACCGGTGTGCCGTTTTCCGTGCAACCCCTAGAAGGAAGAAAAAAGTTTCTCCCGAACGCCGAAAATCATTCGCTAAAACCAGCACCGACCGGCAAGGGGAAAGGGGATAAAGCCACGAAAGGGAAGGGGAATCCAAAGCGAGAGAATCCTTTTAATATTTTATTACATTTTATTTGTCCGCCCATAATGTACGGCTTAGGTGTACGCGCCATGCATGAGTTTTGTTTCTTGCATTTTTTTTTTTGCATGTGTGTGTGTTTGGAACCCCTTTACTGCACGATCCTCGCGACTGGACCTTCCTTGTAGTGGGAGCAAGGATAATTTATGTCCATTTATCGCAAGTCCGTAAAAATCGTAAGTAACCGTTTGGGGTTTTGGACATTGGCGACGGTGCCAGGATCCCGACCGGTGGCGAGCGTGTAGGTCTTTTCCACATTAGACAGTCATTCTGGCAGGACACGAGTAAGCAGGAAGGTCCGCTGCCGATGGGTTCCTATTTCAAACGATAACCCACCTTTACGTGGCGGGTCCGCACAACAAATCCACAAAATGAAAGGATCACGATGATCAAACGTAATGGAAGTTTTTCTTTGATTCCCGAAACATCTCTTTCGCATTCGTGGCAGGTAGCAGTGGCCGCTTTGCTACATGTGTTTAAGCAACACCAATTTCGTACCACTTCCAATCCGTTGGATGATCTACATCCCATTTTCTTTTTGCGCAAACATGTTTTTTTCCTGGTGAGCACACGAGGCGGGACTCAGTCACCGGTCGGTTGTGTTCAAATAAATCAAAAAACACCACACTCGCTGATGCTGCGCCATTAAAAAGCGATTAAAAGCCATCATCTCACGCACTCGGAACGGTGGGTTCGGTCGGGCCTAGCCGCGTGCCTAGTATAAATATTTATTTCCTTCTCCGCAAGTAACGGAATCATATTAAACGGAACGGTTTTTGGGGCACCCGCGCACCATTATGCGGAGAACTGGACGGGATTGAATTTTTCAGGACGCAAACCAACCCGTATGGGTTGGCCAGATTCGCGAGAATTCCCGATGGTGCGTCACGGCGCGCAATTAAACACAAACGGTGTCGCATATTTTTATAACTAGCTTCTAGCCAACCTTTCGGTGCAGATATTTTGTCCTTCGTTTGTTTGTTGTTGTTTTTTTTGTCTTCTTTTCGTGCCCTTTCCTAAAGCACATTTTACTTTGCTGTGTTGCTTTGGTCAGGCTGGTGCCATATGAACACTGATTTCCTTGGACCTGCCGTTCCGTTCCTTGCTATTTTTCTTACGTTACGTTGGTGGTCGCTTTGCCAACTGCCGATCCCTGGGAAGTATCCTTTAAAAACGGTATAAAACAGAAAAAATATCCCCCCCCCCCTCTCTTCGTTGGTGTTCGCGATTCGGTCTCTCCGGTTGCGGATGGTTCCACACAAAGTGACATGAATTATAATAATGTCTTTACCTGACTTAAAACTTCCCTAACTAATGTGTTCAGTTTGAAATTTATATTCCAAATTGTACGCCACACCGCGCACGGTCACGATGGTCGCACCAGTTTGCGATTATTTCTGTGCAGCCTTGCTTGCCGTGTGATCATGCTTTAACTGCGCTGAGCGACCATAATCTAAGACAAAATGGGAAAATTTAGCAAATAAAAACACGTTGTATACTTATTTTCTTAAGAACACCAAATACATCGAGTCAAACTCGCTAGCTACATGGTGAAGAAGCTAAAACCTCAGTAAATGCGCTCTGTCAATACATACACGTAAGGCAACACATATTAATAATATGCTAATGTAATGAAACAACGCACTCGGAACGATCCGCACCATACATACACTGTTTGCCAACACGCATCGGTCTGTTCATCGAATGGGCATACGAGTAATCGTCCTCATCTTTCGTTATCAGCGTCACTTCCTCGGCAAAAACATCGTTTCACTCTTCGTTCGACATCACTCTCCACTCACGCGTACAATGCGAGTGAAAAGCATGAAAGCAAAATGAACACATTTACCTCATCCTTCCTCCATCCAAACACGCATCGCATGGCTCGAAAGAAAGCCACCACCAAACATCGATGCCATTGGCAGCATTAGGCGGCCCATCACCATACCGCCTGATGGTGGCAAACGACGTTAACCCTTTACACGCGATATTATGGCCATCGTGACAGCCAGCAGGCAACCATATTCAAGGTACGCTGCTATATATGGCCGCCCTACTTTCCCACTCCTTCTTCGCGCCAGGAGTTTTTAATAAATTTTTAAAGGCTTCGCCTAAAAACCTCTTTGCCACCTTTGGTCGCGTTTGACAGATCAGAACCATCAACCGAGCGATAATCACCTTCAAAATTCACGCTACGCTTGTTTTCGCTTTTGATAAGTGATAACTACCCCTTCCCATACTGCGCGCACGTGGAAGGCTTTCTTTCCCTTTTTTGGGTGACTTTTAACCGAATGGAAATCAGGGGGGATGGAAAGAATTTCTGTCAAGCTTTTGCCATTTTTTTCACATTCCACCAAAAGCACGCGTCGTGCTCGCCTTTCCCTGTTGTCTTTTCCTTTTGGCTTTGGGTGAATCTTATCTCTTCACTGTTATAAAACCTCGTGACCTGCCGCTGTCGTCTGCCTGTCCTTTACCCCTTTTTTATTTACCCCTCTGCTCACATGCACATGCTGGTTGGAATCTTGTCAGAAAAATGATCAGTTCAGGACACGTGAAACGCACACGGGAGTGTGGGCATTTTATCAAAGACGATATACCTATGCCTTCCGTCCCAATGTCGATCCACCACGGCCTTATTGTGTATCGCACCGCACATTCGTAGATGTGCGCAACGTCGACAAACAAGAACACGCGAGAGAAAAATAGGATTCAATTAAAAATCTTCTTCCCGCAGGGTGAAAAGAAGTCATTTGTAAACATGAAATTGTTCTCGCCCGGGTGTCCTTCCTGCGTTCTTTCTCCCTCTTCTCTCCCCCCCAGCTGCCAGGTATGTCTAACTGTGAAGATGATACGTGATGCGTCGTGTCATATGCGTGGAAAATGTGATTTTGTGGGTTCGGCTGAGCTGCCACCGGTGTTGCCATCGACCGGGTCACCATTTGACTGGTAAAAGATCAAAAGAAACGATTCACGAGCCTCTTTCCTTCGGGGCTTCACCGGCCGTAAAGCGTCCCATCTCCGGAGAATCAGCAAAACAAAAAACGCCCGGTTCCCCGGCAGTGTGTGTGTGGGAAAAGAAGGTAGAAACTTTGGCAAGCGCAGCAAGACGGAAGCAAAAATCTCTAATCTCTGATTACCAAACGACAAAACTTTAAATTAAAAATAATGTCACGGATCTGCGAACTCATTTCTTTTCGACTGCGACCGTTGAGGCGCGAATATCGTTGGATTTTCACCATCATCTCTACCAACGAACGGGGGCGCAAATCACGGGAGATTATGGGTGCGGTGGGGAAAAACCTTCTAATGTGGGATCAAATGTGTGTATAAGCATCCGTGGCGTGGGTTAAAAATGGGAGATGGAAATCATATTCAAATTTTTATCCATCAGTCAAACTTTTTCCTGACTTTTCTTCATATATGCGTACGTGTGTGTGTGTGTGTGTCTTGGTCCTGTCGCGAATTTCACTACCTACCCATGGGGGTGGGGTTCGCATACTTTCGCACTGAGATCCCTCAGGGTTGGGTTTATGGGACGACATGTAAGAAAAACTGAGTGGGTTTCTTTGAGTTATTTCATCGTTTTTACCTCCTCCTACTCGACCCGGTTTGTTTTTAACGCGTCGACCACAGACCGTCCGCGGAACCACCAGGGACGTTGGGGGAAACGAGTGGCTCAAAATTCAAAGATAAATGAAACCGGACCGGGCGCGTGCCCTCCCCCCGGCCAACGAACACTGGATCTGGGCCCTTCTGCTGGGGCGCTAATTAAAAATAATATTTTCATTTAATTATAACAAATAACGGACAGTGGATGTAACGACGTACGTCGACCGCAAACCACGAACATCCGCGTCCGATGGTCATTATAATCGTCCAGAGGATTTAGTCAACCTTCCCAGTCTTCCCACCCGTCCAACAAAGGTTTCGATGTTTGGTGCGTTTTCTTAGATGACTTTCTTAGACTTTGTGTCCTCTCTTTTTTCGCGTGTGAAACCGATTTAGATCCGGTGTCCTCCCGAAACTTTCGAGTCCTTCGGGAATGGCATGAATATGGCACCATTGGCTGACGACGATGGATGACGATTCGCGTCCACATACAGCAGTATGCATAAATTAAAACCTTCCACCACGACCACAGGGTCGTGTAATGGTGGCGGTAGGATTCTAAGATTAACTGCCTGTAATATGTTTCTCTGAATATCCGCATTCTTCCTTCCAAAATGTTGCCTTACAACGCGAACCATGATACTTTACCCCATTTTTCATCTTTGAAGGTGCAAACGATAGAAGCAAATCATACCGAATTGGCTTAACATATGTTTGTAACACGGAAATAATGACGCATTCCCCCCCCTCGTCCTTCATCAGCAACCGTTTCAAATACCTTGATTAAGGCTTCCTCATTGCCAGCTTCAAATTCTTTGATTTTACGCTTCGTTTACGTAACGCGACATCGTATTTGAACGGTTTCTGGACGATTGAAAGGATTGCGCTCCGTTTTTTTTTTTTATCATTTTATCCACTTTTTATCTACAAAGACCGTCACCCTCATGTCTTGACGGCAGCGGCTAATTAATTACGATCTCTATGTGCTTACACCGAGGAGAGGGACAACAAAAAATCATCATCAAGAAAAGGGTACAAACAACAAGCCGGGTTCAAATTGAAAAACATAAAAAATCACCATTTTGTTCCGAAGGTTTCTCAACGAAAGGACAAAAAATCGACAACCAGCAGTAGTGCGATCCGCCAGTGTATCGAGAACAGCATTACCGACTGGTGGAAATGATGAAAAACATAGCAAAAAAAGTTATCTCCAAGAAACACGACAAGGAAATATTACATGCAATTTACACACATAAAACGCACGACGAGGCAACGTCCCCGGCTATGCTGAGGGCTGTGGATTACAATCCGGAAAATGGCCCACAGCAATAGTGGGAAAAAAGGAAAAACAAACAGCTCACTTGTGGGGGCAGAGCCAGCACCGGGCACATAAAGCAAACGCGAAACCGGCGTGTTCACCTTCCAAACTGTCACCCTCGATTCCGACTCGGAGCGATTTACTACGCCCAAATTTCCACTAAGGGCAAAAAGGGTTGCTTGTGGACAAAGTTTTAGTTCTACGCGTGTATATAACCCGTTCCTGAGGATGCTCGGCTCTTTTGCAGTTGTTCGGGTGCTTTTTTTTGTTAATACTTTCCATTTTTATCTAATATTTACAAACGCTTGTCCCTCTTCTCCGGGGGGATGTGTGATGCATTTCCTGAATGTATTCCGTACCTTGTACGTGTGGCAAGTGACTTTCGTTTGAACATTGATAATCCCCGTCGATTTCTGGTGCCATGCTGATATTCTGGGCGTCTGGACGTAAGGCACAGCAGCAGCAACAACAAAAAAAAGGAAAGGAGTAAACCGTTTGTTAATCATGACGGGGTGAGCTAATGGTGAGCAGAAAAATTGCCCAGGCCCGTGGTTCGTGAATACTGTATTTTATGCGCTCATAAAAACTGACCCTATAAAATTCTTCATCTGCGTTCGCCTCCCTTTGCATTACTCCCACCACGACACACGGACACTGCTCTCTGCTTCTTCTTCTTCTTGTTGCCGCTAAGTGCAATGAGTGAAAGTAACGAAATTTGAGTAATGAACCCGGAATCTGCGTTACGCTGGTGACCCTTGACGAGCGACCATTTTCGTTCGCTCACTCACTCTGCTGCTCGTACTGCACCTTTTTTTTCAATTTTTTAATCTTCTTCGTAGAAATTTTAAGAGCACCTTAGTAGTTCCCTTTCACTGGACTCCCACACTCTTCTGCTTGCATCGGCAGCATCATGGAATGGTAACCGGTAACCGCACAGGATTCGTGATTTATGGTGATGATCTCAAATCAGTCCAAAAATCCTGTCCCCAAACGTGGCACCATGAAAAGATGGACAGGAAGTTTGATCTGTGCGCGGTAACGGTGCCCTGAATAAATAAATAATACAAAACCACCCACCAGATGAAAGATGTTCACAAGTTCTTTGCTGCGTGCACTATTTGGCCAACACGTTCCGTCAACAAAAGGGGTTCGCCCTAAAATATTGGACATTTGACGGTACTACGGGGTAATACGGACCACAACAACCCGCCCGAACGCAACAAGGCTTTTCTTATTCTATTTAATTTATTATTGTTCATAAAGGCCGTAAAATCTGTACGGGCGCTCGGGTCTCGTAAAAAAAAACACAGCCGGGCCCAATCAAAATTGGAATCAATTTTTTCTGTCAACTCCTTGCCTCAGCTGTTAGCTAATCACTCGGACCAAACCAAAAACCTTGCCCCCATCGAGGCGCATGGTTATCAGGTTGACAACCCCTTTTTTCCAGTGGCCATTACAAGGAAATCCTCTAAAATCGGAGAAACGGGGGAAGGTTTGCGTTTTTTTTCTCCCTCGTCAGGTCGTGCCTATGCATAAGCAAATTCGTGTAATCGACGCCATGAATCTCTTCGTTTTAGCGTGCTGCATTCGCACCGAAAAAGAATGTTGCCCTCTACAGAAGGGGAGAGAGTTGCAGGAGAAAAAATCATCTACACAGCAAGTGCAGCTCATCCACCTCGCTTGCCCCGACATAAAATCGGTCCGGCCGCCAACAGATCGGTGGTAATGTTGGATAGGACATGAATAAAAAATGCAACATTGTGAAGAGCAGTCGTACAGAGTGGAACACACACACCTTACGGCCTCGGTTGCGCCATCCCTTCGTTTGCTCTCGGAGGTTAGGTCACCGCAACAACCCAAAAAAAAAGGAAAGGCCGAGAATGACTTTGAACAAGACCATAAATATGTGAATTTTTGTTAATCCTTTCAGCGGGGCGCAATGGGGGTGGAATTGAAGGGTGACCGCGCCCGAACCTAGTATGTTTTCCTTTCCGCTATTTCGGGAATTTAGATTATTCCAGAATGCAGCTTTGTACTTTTCCGCTATTTTTCTCCCAAGTTGACTTGACGCGCTGGAATGAGGTTCATGCCGGGCCATATCCTGTCGTCCCTATCGTGCAATCATATTTCAACGGACTTAGCGCAGCTGATTGATGGAGCTCAAGTGGCCCTTTTTTTTGGAGGGGCCTATCTGCAAATAAACTTTTCTGGTGCACCTTGCTTCTACTGCTTTTTCTGCACTCCATTTCCTGTGGATGAATTTTTACGATCGACAAGAAGATTATCTTACGCACCACGGGTGAAGGTTTTTAGTATGAAAGCTAAGGCACAGTAGAAAATCTAATTGAAGAATCTGGCCTGGAGAGGCTATCTTCTTAGTAGATTAGATTTTTTGTTTTTGTTGGAAGACAGTCTCTCTCTATCTCAGAGATCTCTATGTCCCAGAGTATGATCAAACTTTCAAACTATCTAGAACACGTTTACAACTTTTAAAATAATTTTGCAATCAATATGTTTTAAAGGCGTACAATCTCACGCATCTTCACCGTAAGCGGGCATAGTTTACCAAAAGTCCCCCCTTTTTCGCGAATATTCTCATTACATTTAATCATTGAACCGCAACACAGTTAGCGCGGCATTTGGTAATTTAATATTTTGCACCTTACGCTACGTCCCAACCAGGTGTTTAAGTTACTGCGCTAGTAACCGCTAAAAAGCTGAGAGATTTCGTCGACATCTTCACTTATCGTCTTTGATCGTGTGCGTGCGTGTGTGATCGTGGTTTTGGCTGTTGGTTTGGTAAATATGGTTTGCCCATTCCATTCCATTACAATTGCAAAACGTCTATCTATCCGATATAGCCCACCACCCGCTTGGTGGAGACATCACCGAATTCGGTGCTAGGTAGGGATATTAATTAAAATATGCTTTCCTACCACGTATCGAAAGAGGGAACACGGGACGTCATGAATGTTTGCAATGTCGCGTATGGTTTTAATTTCACATCAGTGCAAATAATAGGAACCAACAAAAGTGCACAACCACACACCGGCATATCACCGAGCAAAGGGAAGCAAACTTCCCGACGAAGAGATTCAATAAAAATCTTAAATTATTTTTCAAAAATCTCTCCACCTTCCACCAGGTGGAAGAATTAAGGATGATACGATGATATTCGCACCACACACCGTCACTGTTGCAAAGTCAACCCACCACTGCCACCACAACTTCATTCCGTTGCTTGTTGCCCGTTCCGCAGCATGATGCTGCGTTTGAAATGTGAATCCACGCGGCCCTAGGATAAACTTCTCCGGTCGAGAGAGGAATCGTACTTAGGAAACGGAAGTAAATGGTCATAAAATTAAAAGAGTTAATAAAACCCACTGCAATACTGAGCCCCACTCAGTGCTGGGCAAGAAGTCGGTAGAAGCACCACTTCCCTAACCTAGCCATGCCTAGCCACCTGAACTGAAACCCAGTGTCGGTAGGTAGCATCTTCCCGGTTCGGGGAAGGGAGAAAGGAAGGGTTTCGGAAAGGTTTCCGGTGGAAGCTCCGTAGCAACCCGGATGCAAGATAAGACAAATTTATTCGTGGTCGAAACAAAAGATGGCCATCTTTCTGGCGGAACTCATCTCGAAGTAGTACAAAGATTTCTTTCGAGTGTAACGGTTCGCCTCGTGTGGTGTCTTTTGCTATCGTGCGGTGGGTTTACTTTCGCCTAAATCGGCGTTAGATTTCTTTCGCCATTTTTACGGAGCAGAGTTGGAAATTTCCGGCTATTCTTGGCGACAATGATACTGCACTTTATCATTGTTTTTTAGTTCTTCTTCTTCATGAAGACCTTGTATGGAGTATAATGATTGATGAAAAGTGCAAGACATTTATTTTGGGGTATTGTTTATACTTGACGAGATTAAGGCAAACTATTTTCATGTATAATTCCTAGTACATTGCCTTTGAAAGTTCTATGCTAAAACATAAGCCCATGGCTATAAAATATCCTTTACTAGAACGTTTCATTTCGATTCTCCTAACTGTTCTTCCCCACGGTTGGTCCTTGAAACTTGAATACTACCAGATGGTGGAATCGTTTACCAGCATCCAACTATATATATAAACCCGTGGGCGTCCCAACTAGCAAAGGTGGACCGAGAAACGTTTGGTAAAACACATTTTCACCCGACCCCCGGACAAACCGGTTGGAATCACATTCGTTGACTCCGTTTCGCTAGAATGCTGGGTTTTCCTCCCTGTTTCGCGACGCCAAACCGACCAGAAGCTATGAAATTATATGATATTTAATTTACCTCGCCGCAAAATAATAATTGCAAAATTTACAATTAATTTAACTAGAAAATTTGCTCCCGACTTTTGCGTTATACCGGATGTGACCGGATGCTGCCGTTTGCTGCTGCTACTGCTGCTGCTGCTGTTTCGTTTCGTTTGTTTCATTTCGATCTTCAGGTAATGCAGAGGACTTTCTGACTGTGACCTCCCACGTGGTCCTCGGCCTCGGCAACATTTCTAGCTGCCTCTGCAACATTCTGACCTGCGTTTTCGGACAAAATGGATGATCTGCTTCAAATGAGCGAACTTCCCAAAACGCGCGATGGTTCCGGGGGGGGCGAGGGTGGGTAGTAAAGCGGTTTGGTGAAGAAAGCAGTTTTTCGCGAATTCAACCCAACCTCAATGGTTCCCCCGCAACCCGGTTTTGTGCGGAACAGGATGATGATAGTCGCAAACATTCTAGCAGAACCCGAACGTCCTTGCTGCCAACCGAAACGATGTATTTATTATGCCGTACAACCACTTCCTCCCGTTGTTATCATCAAGCTGCTGGGTGGTGGGGTTTTTTTTTTTTGGTTTTGTATACAAGCTTTGCTCTTCCTGTTGATGGCCCTCATTTTCGAAACATCCTGCATCATCACACTGCTGACACTGCTGTGGCCTAGGTTTTGCAGCGCACTACCGGTAAAATGAAGGTCCAGGCCTTCATTTGGGTCGCTGGGAAGCAAATGAGAATGAAATATCATATTATTATTATTGCTCGTATTATATTCCTTTTCGACAATTTTCGATGGTGATGATGAAGTTGTTAGGAGGTAGTAGTAGAAGTAGTAGTGGTGGTACTGATGATGACTATGATGGCTTCTTTCCCACACGGACCGGAAACAAACCCGTTGAAATTATAATTGCGGAAATGCAGGTATCTGCCCTCATCTTGCTGCCACACTCTCGGTGAGTGAGGTCTGGGAAAAGTCTATTGCTTTATCGCCCCTTTCCCATGATCCATGGTCAGCAGAAGCGCATCGGTTTGCACTGGTGCAAATGAATGCAGCTCCCAAATGCAGCCACCACAATCTGAATATATTTGTTCCCAAATTGGCTCCCCTGGAGGACCTTGCCGTTGTACATGCACGATTAAATGTATTCTTTAGCGTTGTTCACTCTTTATGCTCCATAAAAAGAGTTGATTGTTCCAATCAAAGCTGCCAAAGAAAATGGAAAGTCCCCCTTGGAAGACTTCCCGAGATCATCGGAATGGATGATGATGATTTGCGTGTCCGGTTTTGTGTCCCCTTCCCTTTCCTATCCAGGGGTTTTTCCAATAAACCATTCATTCTTCCAGACGTCGTGTCTGTAGTCCATGGACATCAGGTCTGTAATCTTGTTTAGAAGAGCATAATTTACCAGAGCTTCACTTGCCCTTTCTTGCTTGCAGTCCACAACGACTTCGACAAAGAACTAGGAAGCTTTTACCAAAAGGCAATTGCCGTACAGCATTTCCACCCACCAACCCATTGCTTTGTTATCCATGGAAATGGTCGGACATATTTGATTCTTATTTTTATCGTCCACACCAGCGTACCTTCCCCAGTTTTCAGGAATTTGTCTCATTTTCCGAAAACGAAACACAAGATCCATTTGATTTTGTCACCCACACTCTGTACGGTTACATGGGTTCCAACTCCACCAAAGGGAAGAGACGGAAAATATAAAATGCAAATTATTAGCCAAACTTTTTACCTTCAATAAATTCCTCCTCCAGCAAGAAGACAATCTTACTACCTTCACTGCACTACAGCAAACAGTAGCAGCACACCATGGTCCATGCACACAGCGTCTTACACAGTAGTGTGACTCCACCTGTCTCTCCGTAGTGGACTTCCACCAGAAGTCCTTGTTTCGGCACTTTTTCTCTCCCTTTTTTGGTTGAAGCCATGAATCTTTCGAAACAGAGTGGGAATGGTTCCGGAAGAGCCGAGAGAAGGGCGTGAGGTTTATGAAAAAATGACAAAATTTGGACAAATCTTGTGCTCGGTTATCTTCGACTCAAGCTCTAGCTACAGTTCGAGTTTCTATTCGACTGCCACCGTAGTCGATTTTCGGTTGCATTCTATTCTCAATGGAGGAAAGTCTTTTCAGTTTCATTGCTTAAGAAATGACCACCAGACTCTGCTGCATGCTTGTTTCACAGCAAATCATTCCCCCGATACGCAAGATGTCAAGTCCTCCTTCCACCCAGGTTGAAGCGTACTTGTAGCGTAAAAGATTGTTGCTCTGCAAGATGTATTTCTGCAGAACGCTAGAATAAAAAAAAAGTACACAAACAGCAACGGGATAAAAGTTTGATAACAAGTTTTCATTCTTTATAGCCTAGTGCCTGTTACAAAACGTGCGGTATTTAACGCAAAAGCTGTGTTCCGGTGCAAGTTTAGTTAATTGTTCTTAGCAGCCAATTTCGTCTAGTAAAACCTTTTGTTCGCCAACTTTCGTTACTGGTCCTCGAAACAGATTCGTCTTACGACGATCTACAATACGTCAGAGTTGGGCAATCGTTCTTTGAATTTCTACAGAACTTTTAAATATTTTCACAGATTTGCTTCAAATTGTTCATCTGGCTGCAAAATCTTAAACCGGATGGTTACCTGATGAGATTCGGGCATTAATCCTTCCACACCTCCACGCACCTCCAGCGAGGTGAAAAATGTCAATTTATCGAAATAATAATAACCCTCATTTGCACACGCACTTATAATCATTATTGTTTGCAAGCACAGCAACACGTAAATATCCTTCAATGGCAATGATGGCAGCTTCTCCACTACTACTGTCTCCATGTTTCTTATACCCTTTCGCAAGCCATTAGTGCTAAAAGCAAGCACTCGGAAATTGTCTCACGTACCGCAACCAGAGCGCAATCTTCAACTAATCTCCCAATAGAACCGGTACGACAGTACGATGAGGAAATGCTTACGCATCCAACGACATTTGGTGACGTCGCCGCTTGGGAGGTGTTAAGATCACATTAACTTCCATCCCTGAATCGCACCTCGATCGTACTCACCCCCTTTAGAAGCGTCCTGGCTCCGACAAGGAGACCGATTTCTTCCCTTAATGGGTAATGGACGGCGGTTCCCTGCCGTTTTTTTGTTGTTCATTTGCTTACTAAAAGGTAGCGAAAAGGAGAAGGACTCCTTAAAACTCGTCAACAAATAAATATTAGACACCAGCAACAACCAAAAGCGGGAAGGAGGTGGAAGGCTTTGCTTGCTACCACCAAACCCCTTTTTTCGCGGTTGTTTCAATTTCCTTCATGGTGGAGCCCCCGAGGGCATCATTGAGTAGCGGTGAGCGTGCGCTAACAAACGCCATTAACGCAACGATAATGGGGAATATTTTCGGAAAATTTGTAACACCTTCGAATAATTAGATTAATTCTCAACACATATTTGTCATTAGAAGAAATCATCACCACTTTTGCCCCCGTTGTACATTCCCCGTTTCGGTCGATATATGGGGCTTTGTTCCTTTCGGTGGTGGAAGGTGTTGTTTCCACCGCCCCGGAACCTGGTTACGGATGCTGCTGCAAACCAGAAGAGGTGCGAGCAGAAAAGAAATTTCGTATTTTTCTGTTCACAATTTGTAGCCTACCGCCCGCCCTACACGCCGACAAACACCATCAGTTACAGCATTAGCACGGCAACTGTAACAACGGCACGACGCTCAGTGATTAATAAATCAAAACCAGCATAACAAGCCATCCTCTCACCACATCACACACTAAGAGGGGCGGGATGTTACGGGATGGGAAAGCACCGTAGAAACAGAAATGCTTTTAATTTGTTGGAAAATTTTCAATTGCCAATGGCTTTCCTTCCATAACACCTGACTCTCTCCACATTTGCAAATTTGGGTTGTGTCTGCAGAAAGAAAGCTTCATTGGAGCGAAAAATTAAAACAAAATCATTTCTTCTGTTTCTAGCTTGCCATTTCCATTTATGGCTTAATAGAGCCGACCATCTATCTGAGAAGAAATCACGATAGAGTGAACGATTACTACCTGATAACATTTTTCTTATCTTTGGTACAACCTGTGTTGTCCTGTGTTGTCCAACCACCAACCAGTCTCAGTTAATTTAATTTTACGCAATTGCCTTAAAGATTGAAAAAACTCATCACGGCGACTCAAATCGAAATTCAATGTTAAAACAAATTGTATTCCCAACAATGGCGACCAGCATAGGAAGTGACCAAGTGAAAAGTGTGCCCGTCCGTTTGCCATCGTTCTGGAAAGTTTTTCCATTGGAATTCACGTCCCACAGTCGATTGTTTTTGGGGAGTGAAATTGTGAATACATTAAATCACAACTCAATTAAAATTGAATACAAATTTCCCACCACCACCGCCACGAGTGTCCTGTGAAATGGAAAATGGGTAGAAATGAAGTGATTTTCTTTCACCATTCGCCAACGTTAAGGTTTTCTTTTGTCTTTTGTCCTCTTTATAATGGCGTAATAAACAGAAATTGATAGGTCGTGTAGAACTTCTTTTTTTTTGTGCTCCCAGTGCAAAACACAGCAAGGTAATGCTAAGCGAATTTGTTCCATTCTTTCGCTATGTTTGCTAGCATGTACCGCCCTAGCCTCAGGTTTGATGATGGTGGGTTCCTGCATAAATTAAAAATTAATTTAAAAATCAATCATCACAACAAGCCTGCAGCCCCAACAGAATACCAACGTACCAAGGACAGGAAAATGGAAAAAAGGAAAATCGAATCTTGAGAGATGAGGAAATGCAAAAAGAAAAGCAAACCCAACTCCGCGGGGAGATAATTATTGTAGTCTACTGCATAACAAAGTAATGGTAATGAGCTGCTGATAGATCTGGTGATAGCAGTGATTATTCGATTTCGAATTACGAACAACCCGGTGTCTGGTTGGAATATAGTGTGCCCACCGCCTGTTTGTCTGTCTCTACTGCATGTGTTCGGCTGTGTGACTGAGGCCACAAGAACGGGCTGCACAGAACAGGTAATGGGTGACAACTCCAGATGCTCCAAAGCGCCATTAATATTCATAGTCTGCTATCACAATCCTTAAACGCCATACGGAAGAGTAGGGTACGACGACCATCTTCTAGGAGGTATCCTTGGTGTGTCTACGAGAAGCTCCAACGCCGATTGATTCGGAATCCAATTGTGCATCAATTAAAAATGCAGGCATGTTTATTTGCTAGCATGTCGCATGTGCTTCTTCGTTGCTAATGGGTTGTGTTTTGTATGCTGGTAATTTGCTATTCGATCATTATCAACTACATTGACTCATATTCATATTGTAGTCACGAGGAGATGAACATGAGTGGCCACTGAATAATGTATGAATCTTCAAAGTATCAGGAAGGAACATTGTTTTATCAATTGAAACCAATTGAAGCATGAAGGCATCTACAGAAACAATTTGTTTGTTGATTGTTTATAATTGCTACATTGGTAAAAACTCTTAATCACCTTCCTTTAGTTTAAAAAAAAAGACTCTGGCTCTATAATAAAGATTCATGATTGTTAGGTTTCTTAAAACATTTAAAGAAATGTTATTTCCAAATACGTAAAATCTTGAATGATCTCTAAGGATTCTTGATGAATAAAAGATCTCTAAAGATTCATGAGACTTGAAGTAATCTCTTCTTCTTCTTCTCTGGTTCTACAACCTCGAGAGGTCTTGGCCTGCCATTTCTGACTTCCGTGACTTGAATGTACCCGCCCCAGGATAGTCAGTCCTGCGCTAGGGGGAACGGCCCGAATGGGATTCGAACCTCGGTCCTGCCCGTTTGAAGACCGGCGCCTCGGTAATCTCTTCAGACCTGACTTATGATATGAATAACATCTTAGTGATGGTTCTACTAAAAACATTCATCAAGCACAACACTAATGCCATCGTATCGGATCCAAAACCTAATTTAAACCCCATTATTAAAAGTCAAACATTTTCTTGTCAAACACCGCCGTATCATGTTAACTGTTTTCAAACATACGACCCCAAATTTGCAACCCAATCCCAAAATGTTGCCTCAATTCCGTTCGCCTCTTGCGCTGGTGAAATGCCTAACATAACAGAAGACG
>AXCM01002401.1:0-33113 GCA_000473375.1 Anopheles culicifacies | reverse complement strand
GTAACCAGGTGTTTTTCCCACAGCATCGTTGTATACGTACACTTGTAATTTTTCGATTTTCATTGCCCTTTTAAATTTTAACCAGCAATTCAGAGGACACGCGTAGGCGTTGCGTCGTTTGCGAGCGAAGCAAAATCAGAAGAAATATACCCCTAAATGGCTGCAATCGGCGCCACAAATTCCACACCATACCGGTTGACGTTGAACGTCACTGACAGTTGGCAAACCTCACCATCACCATGACAACCATGGGATCGGGATTCACGCTGTCGTACGCATTCGTGAACGGCATAATGGACGTAAACAATGGCGCGTTTCCCCTAGCCGGTCGCTGTACTCGAGTTGCTTCGGAAAAACCAGGGGAACGAGCTTGCGAACCCGAATTCCCTACCCGAAGCTAACCTACAAAATGGGGGAGACATTTTCCCCACCAACACGCAACGGAAATGGCACAAACGCTTTCGAAACCAATAAAATGTGCACATTAATGCCGTATAACACCTGTCTGCAAGCTTACAGAGCTGCACGTGATTACAAAGGAAAAAACGGGAACACAAAGGCGAGGACAAAAACAATCAGACCGGGCCCATCCTTTCGCGGACAGTTTTCCATTCCGATTCTGACACTTTATTACTGCTGTGGTCGACCGCGGGAACGGTTTTTTCGTTTTTTCTTTGCTCCTTTTTATGTGGTTTTGTTTTTGTTCCCAGCTGTCCAGCATTATTGTTGTCTGCTAGCGCAAGGTGTAAAGCATTGTTGCAGTCGGGACGGAAATAAGCACGACATTAAAAGTGCATCATTAATTTCCTCTCCCTCCTACCTACGGTTCTCATTCGGTGGTGCTGTTTTCCTATTTTCTTTCCCCATCAAACCGGCATAAAGGAATGCAGGAAAACAAAGGCCACGAGGTACGGTTGTTATTTTATATCGGTTTTCCATCGTTTTTAACGAACAACAGAAAGCAGCAGGCAGGTGCCAAAAGAAAGGAAACCTTCCATCACGGCGACCTTGAACAGCAGGCACCAGGACGAACGGCGGAAGCGCATAAATTATTCATAACCCGGAATATTAAGCACCAGCACCCGAGTACCCACTTGCCCCGGCGAAACACGTACACCTTTGATAAACCGTGGTCACACCTTCTACATGTTGCACTCATTTCCCCAAACATCTATTCAGGCAAGCGTTGCAGCCCCGTTTTTTGCCATAGCAACACAACAACCCGGTGCAGCAACACAACACGTGAACATCGGGGATAAAGGAAAGGGAATACAAAACAAGGTGGTGCCTTGTGCTGAAAGTTATCGTTTCTTTTCGCTTGCAGGGGTATTCGAGCTTCGGTGATAAAGTTTGAGCCATTTCTAACTCGTTTTTGAAGGATAAAACTGAAAGAAAGCGTGCGCCAAGGCGTTGTTGATTTCAATTGCATACATTTAGGCGTACAAATAGTGCTGGAAGCATATCTTTGTACGAATCTGAAACTTATTGTTATTTATTTTACTTATTTGGAATATTTATTCATTTTCACATTACTAATTGGAGGGACAGCACAAACAAATAGTATTTTCAATAAAATGGTTCCTATTTTTTGTTTTTGTTTGACTTTCTGTCAAGCAACAATTTGCCTTCAATCGTTTACGCCTGCATGTATGCAATTTTTTGTATAGCCACGTGGTGTACGCATTTTTTTAACGGTGAATTATATTATTTACAAAACCCTGCAATATGCTTTTTAGTTCACGGTTCTTCCAAAAACAGAACATCTTTGTAGATTTGGAATTACCATTCCATCCTATTCCAACACACAAATGCACCTTCATTTCACTTCGGTACGGTAGGACATACACATTTGGCGCATTCAAAAATACGCTACTCGTGTCTTTATTCTTTGTCAGTGCGCTAAGGATAAACGGATCAGCTGGTTGGAATGTGGATGAGGGAATGATTAAAAAACTTTTCCACATCCGTTAGCTTATTACAGGGAGTGCTGTAAGCAATAACCGGGCCACAAAGGCTGCATTGCAGATTCCGGAGAAAGACAGTGACTCGCATTCCACAGGTATTCTACCGCGTATCGTTCCATTCAAAATCAACGTTTCGATTGATGGGTTCAAAAAAGGGAGGACCTCAACGATGACGACGAAAACACGAGCACCACAACAACGATGTGCATGTAATCAAAAGCACCCACCCAGTGGAAAGGACACAGCATTCACCAGGAATGGATGAAATATGCAGACCAACTTTTTGTAGCCTTTTAATGAGAACAGCATGCAAGTGCATGGGTGCAGTTCTATGGGTGTTCAGCACTGCAACTGGAACTGGAGCGAATCATCCTAATTAACGTGCACGTTACTGACTTGGGTTGGGCTGTTAATTTCAAGGACCGTTTCGTTCGCAAAGAGTTGATCTACATGGGCGAAATGATACACTGCCAACGCACTGTAGATGCACTGCATTAATTGTAGTACAAGGGTGTTCTTTGTGCTTGTGGAAGATCGGTACCGGGTTTTGGAGAATGTTCTGTAACCGGGAGGAATATTGCCCTAATTGACATAAATGTATCGCATCTCTCACAGTAGCTTAGTGAATGACATACCTGACCCAAAGAGCAAGTAGAACGTAAAACCCGAAAAACAAAGGATGAGAAACATTGTAACCGAATTTAAAAATTGCATACTTTTAGGGGCTAAAACCTGGTTTTCCTCAGTTGCTCTAAACCAGTAAACTACTTAGCTTTTATAGCCTCGAGTTTTCGTCTCTTTGTGAATTTTACCTAAAAAGACAACCAGAATAAATGAGTTCTTTTAAATTATCTAGTGATGACCGCATCAGCTATATATGAAGAGTGTAAGTGCTTCAAATATCTGATGTCTGTTTCTTTTGGTAGACAGCGTACGAGTAACTACATTGGGCAGAATTCTTGAATAGACATAAGTTATAGAATGTACTCCATAACAGGATGTAAGTCCTCTTGTAAAAGAAATTGATTTTATTCTCTTCTTCGGGGATTTCACCCTTGAACTTCATCCGTTTATTCCGTTCCTCTTAACGAAGCTAGCTCGCCTCACTTCTTCCATCAACCAGACCACCAGATAACCCAAATGCGATCTTTCTCAATCCCCAATAAAACTCCAACAATTTCATTAAATTTCGATAGTAAAATGTATATTCACTCGCCACCATTAGGAAATAAGTCACTTGGTATATTAAGAAGCCTATATTACTCACTATGTTCGGTCGCAAGGTTGAGCAACACCGCCAACGAACGTATGGACCGATACTCATCCCTCAGAACATGGACCAGAGATTCATCGCTATCGAGGGCATCACGATTCCGATCACGATAGTAGATATCAGATTGACGCTGTGGTTGTCCAAAATCCGTACCCCGCTGATGTGCCGCACATTTTTGCCCGGTCGCTCCACAATCATGCCCCGTTCGTTCTGTCCCGAATACTGCAGTGTGGCACCGAGCAGCGAGTCTACCAGCGAACCTAGCAAACCCGCCATACCACCGAACACAATCAAAGGCCACTGGTTTGGGCTGTTCTGATAAACGTTCGCTTCAACCGTGTACCGGACGGTGAGAAAATATACCAGCCCAATCAGAGTGCCGCCCAGAAAACTCACCAACACCCCGACAATCGAAATGGCTCCATTCGTACCCCTTGGGACCCGTTTCCGGGTGGTGATGAGAAACGGATCCCCACTTCCAATGACCGTACCGAGCTCGCTCGCCCACGTGTCCCCGTTGCAGCATGCAAACGAACCCATCACGGCCACCCCGAGCCAGCTGGAACGGTACTCATTAACGAAATCGATCGGCCGCTCACCGTATCCACAGTCGAGCAGATACAGCAGGGCTAACTGTGTCGCCATGCCAGCATTGCAGATTACCTGTGCCCAGTTCCGTTGGCCACCTTCCTTAAAATCTTCCTCAAACTTCCGTTTTGCGTGTCCGCGAAATTTCGTTGCCCGGCTTGAGCTGAAGAAAAAGGCCGCCAGACAGCTAAGGAAAGCGTGCGACGCAATCGATAGTATCACGGCACAGATCAACCCTAGTGCGGCACCGGATTTGTTAACACCCTTTCGTTTCAATCCGTACAACATCAGCAGGACGGGCACGAGCACCGAAAACAGCCAACGGGTCGGTGGAATAATGCTATCTGAAAGCGAGAAGATATTGCTTGTAGAATGAAATGTAAAGTAAATGGTCTCGTTTCACTACTCACTCGAGTTATCGCTGGCTATCTTCGAGTAGGCCACATTTCCGATCCACATAAACATGGACAGTGGCACCGACAAGCCACACAGCAACACCGGTAGGATCTCGTAGATCGTGCTCTCCTGCATGATGTGCCGAAATTTTGTAGATCGTACTTTCCTTCACGTTGCTGTAAGAAAGAGAAAGTTCCGTTAGGTAAGCACATCCTGGATTCAAATCCCGCTACGTACTCTTGCTATCGTTCCATAAAGCTACCACCAACCTTACTTTGCTAATACCGCTTCCAATGCTACAATTCTTTCGCGAATAACCACATAAATTAATTGCACTCAACGCACCTGGACGGAACAACGCAGACGAAATAAAAAGCGCAGGAGAAAGTGTTGTTTACTTTTTGGTGTTTTGATTTTGGATGCGCTTGGACTTTGGATTTTAGATGCTAAACAGCGCGTTGTCCGGCAAGCGTCTGCGGTTTTGTTGTCGATTGTACTCTCTCGATTATCCGGGGACTTCAATATGCGAGCTATTTTAATTACTCTAAGAATAAGTTAGTGATGTGTGTTACTTCTTTTTAAGTGAAATTTATAAATAAATGCAAAAAAAAACTGCGAAAAAGCGAAATAACAACATTTTATTGAATATTCTACGAATATTCAGGCAATGGTTTGCAGCCCCTGGCCAATGTTCCGTTTGACAGCTGACAGTTAGCTGATGACGGCAGTATTTTTGTAAATATTGCATCGTACACAAAATTCACGAAACTGGCCGACCAATTTTACGGCTACAAACACATTAAAAGCCGCCTAGTTTTACGCACGATAAGCCGAATGTGACGATAAATTGAATTTGTTTCAAGCTAGCGGCACACATTAGTTGCAACATACGCCAAGAAACAGTCGAAAAAGTGGTAGCTACTCTGTCGTGACTCGAGATACGTGGTACAGACGGCAGCAAGGTGGCGAATTTCACCGGATCGGGATCAGCGGGTGGAAAAATGCGTCGTACGCAGGGGTATAGCTACCAACCGTTACCACAGCAAGCACCAGGTCCCAGCAGCGCCAGCCACGATGCACTGGAGGAGGAAAACGAACGGATGGCCGAAGAGCTGAAGGGAAAAATCGGTGCCCTCAAGTCACTAACGATCGACATCGGGAACGAGGTTCGGTACCAGGACCGACTGCTGCGAGGCATTGACGAGGATATGGACCGGACGGGAGGCTTCATGTCGAACACGATCAATCGGGTCGTCCGGTTGGGTAAGGGCGGCCACCGGAACTATATGTGCTACATGTTTCTCTTTGTGATGGTTGTGTTTTTCGTGCTGTATCTGATACTAAAATTCCGATAATAGTGAATTCTCGCCCGCGTATCAAACCCTAACCGTTTTGCTACCTATTATTTCCACAATACGAATGTCTGTTATATTAAAATAATTATGAATATATCTATTCTATACGAAGAAAGTAAAACAAATCCTGACGTTTCTTATACATTTCTACAACTCGAGAGATCATTTAACGTTGGAAATACGTTTTTGATTAACCTACCAAGAGGATTAATATTCTAATGAATCATCATCGGTGTTACCTATGTTCGAATGCTTCATGACAATGATTACGTTTCACGTTCGGTTTTAAGTATCTACATAATTTATTTTCAAACATTCCACTGTGTACCCCAATCGGGCAATAGTTTTGCTTTCTTAAAACTTAACTAATTTGCCTTGCCCTGGCTGTAACTTTTCTGTATTTTACATCGCACTTTTGATCCTGTACAGGAACGAATTGATTGAAAGCAAGGCTATGCTGTACAAAATCACGAATCTACCGCCCAATTAATACAAGGCAGGTCCGTGGTAAACGCTACACTATTTTACACAATAGCACCGTCCCCCGTAATTAGCTGGGGGACGCAAACGAAAAAAAAAATACAAAGAAACAATCTTGAAATTGCATTTTGTTTTTAAAATGTACTATACATAGTGACTAATGTACAAGCTACAGTATATGACACAAAAAAGGACACAAACCGTTTGTACCGTTTGGTCCGGTTCAGAGTGCGGGGAGGGACTTTTGCTTCGATTAAAATAATCATTTACAATTATTCCACCAGCATACAAACAAAAATAGGGACCAATCCTGACGGATTCCATGATAGCTCAGACACACGTACACGACTGTAACTTACATTGAATGCAGTTACACTACTGCTGTGAAGCGGTGCTGATGTCCAATGTTACTTGTTTTTATCCAGAGCACGTTTGCATTTAATGCAACCGGCTACAACAATACTGCGATTGTTCAGGAACCCTTCCCAGAGAGCGTCCCGAGTTCAACTGTGCAATACCGATATGTGTGACCGTGTCTGCCAGCTGGTCAGCTTACGTTTTCTCTCGCTTTTTAAAGTTACGCTTCGAAGCGCATCGCAGAATTATGTCCGATACGTGTGGTTTGTGTTGGAAAATTTTCATTATCTGCGTACGGGCATCGTTAATACCATCGATGATGATTTTACTTCGCTGCATATTGCCCTGCGGAGGGAAGGGAAAGCAAAAGATTAATTTTTGTCTTCATTTTTGTAAAAAAAAAATAGCTGCACTACTGATCGTAACCCACCTTCAACAGCTCATTGATGCGTTCTACATCGGTAGAAAGTTTTACCGCACTTCCATTGCTGCTGGTGGTACTTTCCATTGATTGCAGCATTTTCTCCAGCTTACCATAGGCTTGAGATTCAAGATCGCACTGCAATTACAGAGAAGCGTAAAAAAATATATTACACATTAAGAAAAGGATTTTCCAGGAATTGCGTGTGATGATCACTTACCAGATCCTCTATTTGTGCGCTGAGATGATAGATCTTCCAGCCGTTCACCTTCTGCAGTATGTGTGACTGATTGGCGATGTCCATCACCGTTGGTCGGCGCTCCTCGCGCTGTTTCACATCCGTGTACCGCTGGAAGTGATTATTGGCCGATTTCCACGTTTGTTTGTAGGACTATAAAGGAAGACAAATGAAGTCAATTCGCTCCAATAAAAGATAAACCTCAAAAGCTTGTCTTGGCTCTCTCACCTGCAGTAAGCTTATGTTGTGTGGTTTGCGCAACGTAACATTTGGTCGCGCTGCCACTACCGAGATGGCACCGCCACCGACATGCGCTCCGGATACCGAACCAGACGGTGGATCCATACGGACGTTGTTGCTGTTATGCATGTTGTTGTTCATCGATGAGTTGATACTGTTACTGTTGTTGTGCTTATTCGTGTGTGGATGATGGCCGGACGAGTTGTTTCCTCCACTGTTGTTTCCGACTGTTGAGGCTGACGTTGCGCCGCTGGATGCATTTCCCAGCACCACCAGCCCGCTTCCGCTCGTATCCATCCGCTCATCGTCCGGTCCACCCAGATATGGGTGTTGCTGCTGGCCACCTATCGTGTTCGTTGAGGAGGTGGACGAATTAGTTACCACCGAGGAGGATGACGAAGAGGACGAGGACGATGAGTTGGATTTTAGGGACGGGAGATGATGGTGATGTCCATCCGTCATTGGAAGGAGCAACTGCTTGCGTGCTTTTTTGCGCGGCGATTGTTCGTAGCTGCCAGCACCTGCACCGTTGCTGCTGCCGGCGCCACCAATCGACACCAGCGAGGTGTGATTCGTCATCGGAACCACGGACAGGGTTGTGCTGGTTCCCAGGTTTGTTGGGAAGCTTTCGGTGCAGTGTAGGGAGAGAATTTCCCGATGATGTGACTGTTGCTGTTGTTGCTGCAAGAAATGCTCATCCTGAACGGGTTTGAAGTGTCCATCTCCGGACGTTGCATTGCTCGCACGGTTTGCGTACGCTTGCGCACGTAACTCTTCCTCTTCCTGTTCGTCCAATCCGGGACTGGAAGTGGCACTGACCGTGGTCGAACCGTCCGTTGACGGTGGACGCGAGTGGTGGAGGGGTGAGGCATTGACTAATTCGGGCAAGTCTGCCACTAGATGATGGTGTTGTTGTTGCTGTTGCTGTAGAAGATGTAGCTGTGCTTCTTGCTGTTCACGTACGGAACGTTCCCGTTCTACCGCCAACAGGGCCGCCGTTAGATCCTTTCCAACCGGTGTCGCTTTCATGGGACCCGCTGTCGTCTCGACCAGCGTACGCTTGCGCAGAATGCTCGATTGGGGTGATTCCTGTTGGGCGGATTGTTGCTTGCTGGTGGCGGTAACGACAGCCGTTGCACCAACGCTCGTACCGACAGGAATAATGGGCATAATACTGGTCGGACCACCGCCCGTACCTCCCGCACCACCGCTCGATACAATAATCTGTTGCGTTTGGCCACTGCTATCAATCAGCATCTGCGAGTGGAATCGGATCGGTACGATCTGGGTCGTGGTTGAGGACGCAACCGATACACCGCTCGATGCTGGTTGCGAAACGGAAACGATACTTCCCGCTACGGATGAATTGCTACCTGCTGCTGCTACGGAAGCCGTTTGCACGGATGCGGGTACGATCCCATGAACCGGACCGGTTGCAAGTGTCGCCGTACGTCCACCCACAGCCGTCCCAGCGGGTGATGCTTGAACGATCGCAAACGAACCGGTACTACCATAAGGTGCAAGGGTTGGATTTCCGGCAGCTGCTACGGTGACCACCGTCGTATTGCCACCACTTCCACTGCTGTTGATCACGCTGGAAGAAGCTGGAATAGAGAAAACGGGTCCACTGATCGCACTGGCCGTCGTGATTGTGGAGGAAGATGGTGATGCGGCTACGGCTTGCACGAATGTCGTCGAAGATACGGGTATACCGGTGGATGCGATTGACACAGCACCGGTCGACGATGGTACACTCGTGGCCGGAGAGGACGTAAGTCGCTCGTAGTAGAACGTTGACGTAGGTAAGAAGGTTGTAGCCGACGCGGCCGTTCCAACGTTGCCACTGCCCGTACCACCGGCACCCGTCGGTCCCGAGGAAACAACGCTAAGTGTTGCTCCGGTTGCTCCACCCGCTTTTCCACCGGCACCAGCTAAACCCGCCCCACCCGGTCGGGTTTGAATGTACAGCGAAGGTCCTCCCGATACGCCACCACTGCTCGCGACGGAATAATGCTGCGTTACGCCACTACCCGCCGATCCGGAGTCCATCGAAACCAATGTTTGCTGCTGCTGCGGTGTTACTTTGGCGATTGGCAACACGGACGCAATCGATGTGGCAACCCCGGTTACACCGGCTCCACCGGCTGCACCTCCCGCTGTTCGTACTATTCCTCCCGTCACAATGCTCAGCGGGCTGTGCGTACCGGCACCAGCCCCACCAACATTTCTTGCATTTGTAAGGGCCAGCGGCAACGGAATAACAGTCCCGGTTGGTGCCGATCCTCCTCCCGCTTGACTTACGGTAACGATTTGGGGTTGCTGTTGGCCACCGCTACTCACAGCCGCTGATACAACCGTCGGTTGGCCGGTATTAACGTTCACGATTTGTGTGATCTGTCCTTGGTGTGCGGTTTGCGCGACGGGATGATTTGCCGCAATCAGATTGCCCGCAATGATGGCCGTTGTTGCTGGAGAACCGCCACCGGCACCACCACCACCGGGACCTGCTCCACCCGTGCTGACGACAATCTGCTGTCCGGATGCGGTCTGTAGCGTGGTGGTCGTTGCGGAGTTACTACCGGATGTTCCACTTCCATCATTACCCGCTACACCACTGCCTGCGGTGGCCACTTGCGTTAGTTTGCCAACCTGTGCGATTGTGATGCCGGGTTGTAGCGCACTTTGCGGCAGACGACTGTTGCTCACGAGCAATGGCTGTATGTTGACCAGATTTGTCTGCAGTCGGTTTACGATCTGGGCCGTACCGGTTGTACCGCTCGGTGGATTCTGTACTTGAATGATACGCGCCGGGATGGCGTTCGAAATGGCCGTTGCACCGGTCGGTGTACCGGTCGCAGTAACGGTTCGCTGTTGCTGCTGAAGCTGCTGTTGGGCTTGCTGTTGTACCTGTTGCTGCTGCTGTGTGTTAGTCACCGTACCGACCGTTCCCGTGTTGGAAGCGATCGTCGTCAGAACGGTTGTTGATGCTAGCACCGGCGATCGGAAGTTTAGGCTACCCGTACTCACACGAATGCCCGCTGTTGGTAGACGTTGAATCGTAGGCCGAATGCCGGTCGTTACCGTGGCCTGTGGGCGCTGGGGCGAAAGAGTAGTCGCCAGTGCCAATCGCTGCTGGTTCGGTCCGATCGTGTACTGTTGCGCATTGCTATTGTTCGTGTAAAGCAATGTCGACACTTGCCGTGGTCCTTGCAACACCGCTGACAGTGTCGCAACCAGTGCCTGCGATTGTCCGCTTCCCGTACCGGTACCGCTCGAAGCTACCGCAGCCCCGCCAGAAGCAGAACTAATCGCAACCGCTTGGGGAGTTGCTCCCGAACCACCTCCGGGCGTTACTACAGTGTTTACCACCGCCGAACCGGCTCCGCTTGCTCCGGTGTTATTGGTCACACCCGTCACCTGATGGTGATTGGCGGACAGTGTCGTTTGTGTTACGACACGCGCTCTCGGTGCACCGGCCGCTACCTGGGCCGCTCCCGTACCGATACTGCTCGCCCGGAACAACGGTGTAGACATCTGGAAGTTTGGTACGAGCGTTGTCGTAGCGCCACTGCTGCTCTGCGAAATAATCGTAGCGGATGTCGCCGTACCCGACGTAACACTGCGCGAAGCCACAACGGTCGGCGGTTGGCGCTGCACGTACGTGGTCGTGTTATTGTTCGTTGCTACCTGGATCGGTGGTGTCGAGATGCGTATCGGTCCATTGATGGTGGCCCGGGTCGTTGCCTGCAGGTTTGCCGCCACAACCGGTGTGGCCGAAACGCGATTCGACACGTGATACGACACCGTGGTTGGGGTGGTTTGCGGCGCCCGGGACACCGTCAACGATGCGTTCTGTGTAACGGTACGCGCTGCCGGCAGTGTACTGATCTGTGTGCGATTCGTCGTCGCATCTGCAAGTACGTGGGAAGAGGTGAACACTACTCAATTTTTTTCAATTATACACAACCGTACATTGGGGATGCTTTCATTTTGCCTTACCTTGCTTTATGTTGGCCGGCTGCCGGTAGAATGTTTGCTGCGCGGCACTACTCGGTATCACGACACGCATCTGGCTGCCGGGCGCAGAACCAAATCTAGGACATTGAAAAAAAAAAGAAAAGAAATCCAAAGCCAAATTAGCAACTTATTTTACAATGTCGCATTCAACCGGCGCACAAACATCCTACATTCAGTTACATCAACCATTTCGTAACTTGCACAATTGCACAATTTATGCAAATCCCAAAAACACACTTCAAATGAACGATGAAAACGTATTGTTTTTAATTAATAATGAGTAATGAGGGCTAATGAAAAACTTGTGCACCCTATATTTTGTCTACCACTTCAGCTGACAACCTAAACGGGCCACTAGCTTACTGCAGGGGTTTTAGTTTCGTCCAAGCAATACTTCTTGTGAAGTTTTCTACTTGAATTAATGCTCTAAAATAAAAGAATAATTAAACGGTTGAATTAATAACTACAAACTCATCAAATGTAGCTTTCCATTTTTGGAAAAACTAAATCCAAATTCATCTTTTAAAAAAACCCTGTAACTGCAGAGAGCAAAATAATAATAAAAATAAATACTCGTTTGATAAGAACGTTTTGCAGTCTCGCTCTCACGCTCGTTGCGATTTAGAGCATCGAGTGTGCGAGAGTGTGAGTATCAACGGGCTGCTGCTGTCACAGTGTGAGTTTTCTCACTGCGTTCATTCGTTCAGTCATTGCACGCACACACTCGCAGCACACACGGCCGTGACGCGATTCGTGGCGGCCAAAAAATGCCTATCCTCCCTCACTGGCTGCCCAGCTTTCCGTATTCGCGATAAAACTAACCTGTACGTCGTTGTGGGCATTGCTGTTTTTTCCGGACGTACTAAAACCTTCGATGCGGAGGCCAAATCGATCGGAATCGTTGTGGTGGTCACCGTTGCTCCGCCACCACCAACGACAGTTGTTCCGCTCAGCTGGCCTCCTCCTCCCGCACCACTACCACCCACAGACAGCGATGTTACTGCTTTTGTTCCGGTGGAAACGTTCACCGTTCCGGAGGATGTTGATTTATCTCCCCCACCAGCTCCAGACCCACCACCACCACCCACACCCGCGGATACAGCATCCTGTGTGCTCATTTTTGTCTTTAAAACGATTCACGACGTACGCGTAACTGAGAACGTTGCTTCACTATGGCCGCTCCCGCAGCAAGTTTCTATTCTCGAACAATAAAACACGAAATAATGCCACAATATTCGTTTCCGCACTAGACGACACGGTCACAATCCGCGCGCGACACGCTAGTAAATAAAAATTCTTTCAACGTTCAACGTCGGCCTCTCACCAACACTATGCCAACGGGCCAACATTCGCCAACTGCACGCACACCAGCAAGGCGAGCAAAGCAGATTTCTTGTGCTTTCTTCTTTGGCAACACACAAAGCTCCCCTACATGCAACTTCCCTCGTGAGGGAAAATTCTTCAAAATCTCCTTTTTTGTTTGTGCTGCTTTTGGTTAAAACTCATGAAGCGATAGAACTGTCCCCACATTGGCCAACAACTAATGCGCCATACAGATTCCGGTTTCGGTAGCGAACAAAAAAAAAAAACAGGAAAAATCACTTTCTATTCCACTTTCCGCCGTGAAAATCACTCAAAGAATTTGGAACAATTCACGCAGCTCATACATCACACGCCACTGCGAGGGAAGTAACGCCATAATATACGGATGCTAGCTACCACTTCACTTTCTTCTCTAGCTGCAATGCAGACTGGTAATGATGATGGTGCTGCGCTATTTAGGGATATTTCAACAACCTGGCGCACTATTCTAAATGATATCGCTACTGAAAGCGACGTCCGCTTCGCTGCACGCACTCAAAGCGTTGGTTTCATTCGACGAAACTCGCAAATCGCACACATCCACCCTTTGACGAAACCATGTCAATAACACTCAGCACAGTGGGACTGCATTGCTACAGCGGGAAATTTAATGTTGTCCGTGAAAAATCCAAAACAAATCGTTTTCACGGGATATGCACTTTCAAACCCTCTGTTTCCGCAATTTGCAGCGGTTAATGTAAATAGCATGCGTATAATCAACTGTTCCATTTGTTCGCAAAGAAAAACGAAACCGTTCATTTATAGTTGTCATCCAGGCGATTAAAAAGGAGCTGGTTTATTCGAAACTGATTTACACTGTGGGTGAGACAACTTCAACATTTTCTAAAATAACAACTTCCTTGCAGTTTACATTACTGAAATCAATGTAAATTATATTTGCCAGTAAACTGATAGGAATATAAAAATCGAAGAACATCGCTTTCCATTAAGTTTTCTTTCCTCAACAGAATACATAACATTATTCGCCCGCTTCTCTGGTAAGGCACATTTTCCTTATTTTTTTGTATATAATATAACTTCCCCAATGATTGCATCACATTTTTATGAAAGAAATAGTTTCATTTTACTGATTGTAAAACAATTAAATTAATTCGTATCGCATAATGTCACTGGCAAATGTACCACATAGCATCTTCTGTGCTACTCGCCAACGCCATTGCAAAGCGGTTTGAGTACTGCTGTTGGTGATTTTTTTTACACAAAGCGGTCCAGGCTGTAAAATAAGTGCAGTTGGTTCTTTTGCACAATTTCCATTCGTTTTGCGGAGAAGAACTCACAAAAACGGGCAAGCTGGAGAAACGCTGTTATTCGATCATTCTTCCCATGGTACGGACCAGATGAGAAAAGAACACTGCGCTTGCACGCATTCGTTCGAGATTGAATCACTTTCGGTGGAGCGACTACAGAATACGGCCGGGAGGATTGTTGCAATTGCTCACAGTACAAGAGGTAATTGTGATACGTTGTAAAATGTTCTCGTGTCTGTAGTATACGGTGGTTCCAGGTGGTGTGAAAGTGTTTCGCGCTTAGTGGCACCTTTGTAATCAGGTGAAGTTGTGTGCGTGTGTGGTGGTTTGAAATCAATCGTAGACGGGAACCTGCCGGACAGATATAAACATCCAAACGGTAGCAATGGATGCGTCCAGTTTTGTCCTTGCTTGCATCAAAGAGGAGCCCGCAGATGTGGCGGAGAGCGGCGAAATGGAAACAGAGGACATCAAGCCGGATTTAGGCAGTCTGATTCCTTCTGACTCGATTGCCAGAATGATGTGTAGAACCGAGATGACAGGTAATATGGGCCGCTTATTGGATAGACGGATAGGCGGACGCATGGAAGATGTAAAAATCGACGGTGCCAATGGCCAACATGAATGGTTTGCAAAATTTGCCATGTTTGGGTGTGGAAAATTTGTAAACGAAAGTGTATTTTCCCCCTGTCGTACGTTTTGACATTTATGACATTAGTGACAGTTCTCGCACGACCCAAGCACGATTCTATTTTTAGTGCTGTCAAAAGCCTGGCGTACTTGATTGCGTTTCAGTGTGAGGACAGGATTGTTTTCTCGTGGCAAACTTGGTAGATGAATATCACGCAGGCGACAAGTTGAAGGTTCGAATCTGAATATCGCGTGCTGTGTTGAGATTGAGGATTTCTGTCTGCGCTGTCTCCATCGTTAAGAATCAGCTGATTGTGCGTTTAGCCGAGTTTTTAGTTTTTGTAAAAAGGTTTTTGCGTATTCAGTGAGAACACGAGGAGGAGCTCCGCATATGTGTTGCAGTGGAGGAAAAAACCTCATCCCGTTTTATTTTGCTGTGAAAAAAGGGAACTGAAAGAGATAGAACACGAAAAGCGAGAGTGTAAGTCATCTCTCCACGTGCTTTTATTTCCATTTTTTACTTCGTTTCCCACAGTGATGCGATTTAATTGCCTTCGGGCCGATTGACATAGCCAATCGGCAACATCACAACTGAAGGCATTTAAAATTGAACATAAGTAAAACGAGAAGAAAGCCCCGGGGCGCGTGTACGCGACACTCTCGTTCTAATTCTATTTCTCGTCATTAATCCACAGCCGGAAAAGGTGCCTCTTTTGCTGTTGCTACTACTACTGCTGCGGCTTTCGCTGCTACTTCTGCCCGCACTCCTGCCGGTTTGATTTTTTCGTCATATTTCGTCACCGGTACACGCAGACCCATTCATCTACCCCCGCCTATCTGCGGCGGAGAACACTGCGATAACAGCAAACTGCTAGCAAACACCATTACCGCACCGCAATGTCTACTCCATCAAAGCAGGCGCAGCAATCTGGCCCAGCAACCACCGGCGGTACAGGGGGCAGTAACTTTTTCCGTCGCAAAAAAATAGTCCCTTCTGTGGTGGTGAGAAAGCTCAGTAACAACAACACGAAGAACTTGGCAAAAAGTGCATCATCTAATGAGAGTACGAAAAATGTGCCTGCCCAAGAAAAGACAGGTGCCGTTGCATCGATAGCAACAACCGAAACGTTCGATTTGGAGCAGCAAGTTGTACAAACGAAGGCAACGGAAACAGTCATTCCGATGGAGAAAGACATATTGAAGACGGTAGAATCGAGAGATGTAAAAAAGTCGGAGTCACAAAACAGTAATGCCGCCGCACCGTTCGAACCAGCCCCTGCATTCCGTCGTATAAAGCCAAAAGTTATAATACCGCAAACACAAAAGCCAGCTAAATCTATCCTAAAAAATTCCACGACCCCTGTGAAGAGTAAATACTCCAGTACGGAAAAGCCCGATAGTGCTACGGGTTCAAATGAAGCGATCGCTAGCAACGAATCAAAATCAACTGTTGTAAATCCGGGTGGAGATATTAGTACAGCTAAAGATGTGCCAACACATAACCAGCTAAGTGAGGAATCGGTGAAATCGAAACAATCCCCCCATGATGTCAAACCTACTTTAAGTCAAACTGATATGATTGTTGAAAGCATAACCACTCAACAAATTTTGCAAGATGTTACCAAAGCGGAGGAATTAAGTAAAAGTATCGATGTTCCAAACTCTACGGCTTTGAAAAACGAACCATTGAATAGTTCCTTACCTGTGGCCTCATCACAAGAAACTTCTATCCCGCTCGTTAAATTGGAAAGCAGTACACCTACTTCCGTTATTCCGATCACAGAAGATATCAGCAAGCAACACATTCCCGATACACTTGCAAAAACAGAAATCACTCCTGGCAATCCAATTGCAGCAATTGCAACCAAAACCATCAAACGTACTATTAGCTTAAACAAACTCTCACCTGAAATTGCGAACTTGCTGAAATCTAGCCTCGGTAAGAAAGCGACAAAAGGCACAAAGCCACTGCCTGGCAAGGCAACTCCGGATCTTTCTAACCGTACAGCATCACAGGCAAATCAAGAGAATCAATCTACACAACCGACAGTAGCCGAGGTCGATAAACCGTCCAGCGAAAGAATTGTTCCCGGTTCGCCAACAGGAGTCCGATTGCCGGTGCTTGAAACACGTCTCGAAAATGTCTCTTTGAAAGAAACCATCGGCAGTACGAAGCCACCATCCCCGGTAAAGCCATCTCCTACTCCTGCAAAACAACCCGAAAGTAGTGGCCCGGGACCCGGTGTTAAAAAAATACAAAAGGTACACCAACTGACGGAAGAGCAACGGCGGTTGGTGCTGAATAGTCTGAAGAAAGGAAAAGTCAAAGGGGCAGTGAGGAAGCCAGAAACCGCTTCCGTTACGAAGAATAATAATGTGGCTGTTTCACAAGTTTTAGCAGAAAACACTCTTCCAAATCCATCAGCAAGCGAACCGATGGTTCTACCCATTGAAATGGGTCCTCCCGTATCCACAGTGTGCAGTGTTCCGAAGGATGAATACAGGGTAAACATCATTTCACATATAATTCTGCCCCGGCTTCCCTCGGTTGGTGTCGTTGCACAGCCAACCGAGTTGAAGGAACCCGATGGCTCTGTCCCCGTTCCTACCACGTCACAGAACGTTTCTACAAACGAAGCGACTCCACTATCACAGCCAATTGAAGAGCTTTCGCCAGCGACCTTATCTCCAGCTAATGTCTTTTCGAATAATGCCAACCAGTATCCAAAGCTTTTTATTTGCCATAAGCCTGCACCATCTTCATCGCCATACGCTATTCCCTCTAGCCCTGTTAGGATGAATGCGCCGTTGGTTCCTCCTGTCGTGAGTATTTCCGTGCTACCGAAGATGATGCAGCCAACTGCTCAATATCCGACCTTCATGAATGCCGTACCGACGATACTTCCTACCAACTATCTTCCCGAACCAGTGATAACCGTTCAACCGACATCCGAGAAACATTCGCCTTACAGAAGTATTCCTCCTCCCCCTCTGCCCATACCTAGCGTTACGGTAACGCTTTCACCTAGGCAGACAAATCCCTCATTGCCCATTCCCATAGACGTACCGGTTGATCCTCGCATCGTTCCCAAGATCGTAATAGATGGATGTGACGCTGTTGATCACGACAGTCAATCTTCGCTCACTTCTTCCTCGTCGTCATCTTCGTCGGGCAACATCAACACAACCGTGCTAAAGCAGCTAACAGATGCTCGTTCAGATTCGGTCAAACCGACGGTTACAGCTCGTGCCGATACTGGAACGGGCTGCTCCCCCGACACGTTGGACAAGTTACGCGCAAAGTCATTGAAAAATTTAATAATGAAGAACGAAGTTCGAATGTCCGGTGTTTTGGATTCACAATTGAACCTAACCCCTGTACGACAATATGGACGTACTGCTAGTAGAGAACAATCGAATTTACAGAGCAAAACTGAGCCACACCAGACGATCACAAAGCAAAGGATCAAAGAATGCATTTCGAAGAAGATCGAGCCGATCAGCAGTAAAGCAATTGAGATCACTTCAAATCTGGTAACTAAATGCACAACGGATATCCAACCTAGCGCTCTTACGGTTAATGATGATCCCTCGGAACCAGCTAAAAGCGTTGAGCAAACCAAATTATCAGAAACGAATGAATTTTTAGGATTTTCCATTTCATCCATCGAAAGCGCCGAGCGAGATTTCGAGAACAGAGCTCGTTCGATTGATTTGGCTCTGGAAGTGACACGGAAGTCCTTGAAAGTAGCAAAAAGTAATGAGGAATCACCGGAAGAACTCGTATCAAATTCTACGGCCGACAAGAGCAAATACGAATCCACACCATCGGTGGGCATGAAGGAAGAAATCGGTGAAGAAGCTGTTGTCACTACGAATACAACAATATGTGCAACTTTAAGTACATCTGCTAATGATCACAACCGTACAACTGTTATCGATCCTCGAACAAGTTCAATGTGTACAGATACAGCCATATCATCTGAACATGATGAAAGAGAAGTTAATACTCAAAAGATAGAACCTGAGGCAGGAGCACCATTGCAGGATGCTCCCTCGAAAACAGCATCGGAAGAAATGACTGTAACTATTTTAGATAGCAACGATGGTGAGATTAAAAATACGCATGAAAATCACATCAATACGGTTACGGAAGAAAATGCCACGAGTATCGATAAACCAACACTAGAAGAAAGCGTTATTGATTCTAACCGGTCCGATGGCGAAGATGTGTCGGAAGCTCCAGATGGTACTGGCAGCGGGGATGTCAGTGAAGATGAGCCGATTGACGACACAATGGCGGAGGGAGAAGACCCAGCCGTATCTGCTCCAGACCCTGTCGAGAAACAATATGCCGCGAAAAGTATCGAAGAACCAATACCAGAGCAAAGTGTTAGCGATTCCAATCAATGTGAGGCTAAAGATGTGCCAGAAGCTCCAGATGATACTGGCAACGGGAATGTCAGTGAAGCTGAGCCGAATGACAATACAATGGCGGATGCAGAAGACCCAGCTATACCTGGTCCAGATCTGATTGATCAAGGTGCGACCGGTGTGGATGTTATCGTGGCCATGGCTAAATTACGGCGTGAAAATCGTGTTATGTCGCTGGGAGATACATCCGATTGTGAGAATGTAGGATGGACGGAGGAGCCGCTTGTTACACCCACTAAGCCAACGTCACTCGCTTCTGGTGGCCACCTCAGGGCAGGTACCAAAAAGAAAAGAAAACGACATAGAAGAAAAAGGAGAGATGCATTTGTGGAATTGCTGCTTAAGCACGTAAATTATGACGCTCTTATAGAGGATGTGGTAAAGCAAGAGAAACAACGCTGCAATTACGTTTCGTCATCAGAGGAGGAAGTGCATAACATCTCGCCATTGCAACGATATATACGAGAGCGGGACCGGGAACAAGAACGATCTGTGGCGATCGTTGAATCTGATATGGATTGTTCATCCTCAGCGAAATTGTCGGAAGACGAAGAATCTTTGGTTGAAGAGACGATTTTAAAGCGCGTCCTTAATAGGCTCAAGCTTAATGAAGGTGGCAGCAGTGCGGTCGCTGATGCAAGTCCTTCCAGTACCAACTTACAGGTCGAAAAATCGGCTGAATGTAGCAACACATCACAACCAGTAATCTGCTCCGAGAGCGTTATATCAGACGACCAAAAAGATGACGTACAACGTTCCATCATCTGTGATAGAGCGGCCGAAATGGCGGAAATGGAGATAAAAAGCGCACAAACAGTACGGGAATCAATGTCCGATGTGGAAATGGCGATCGTTGATCCTATGCCGTCAAGGATCGATGAGAATGTCAAACAAGAGCGCAATAAAAGCTGTGATACAATCGAAACAAATGCTGCAACCTGTGATACACGAGCCGGTGCTGAAAAGACAGCCGTCGCTTCACCGCCGAAGGGAGCCGAAACGATCAATACTCATGCAAAGCAAGTGCAAGTGGCATGCCATACGAGGAGAACCATTCGGAAACGAGTCACTAGCAGAAAACGGCCGGCTAGGCTAGGGAACCGTCTGTCCAGTTGTACGATCAAACAAAAGAGACTGAAATACAGCATAACGCCACCGGTGGTTGAGATGCCAATGTACGATAGCTCGGATGCGCCAAACAATGAGGTAGTTTCCGACTGCTCGTCGGATGGTTTGTCTACTGGAGAAATGTTGGGCAAGTGTACAATAAAAGTAGTACCAGCAGTGAGTGAAATGGCGAAAGGAACCAAAGACATTGAGAGTGATGCTGTCGAAAGGTGTGATGGGAAGGCAAGTGACACGTTGATTCGGTCGGGCAGGAGTAGGCAACGCGGAAGAAGATACTCTAGCAGTAGCAACAGCATCAGTAGCAGCACCAGACCCAATAGCCTTAGCTGTGATGGCGATCTTTCCTCTAGCGATGATACGAAACCCGGCAAGAGACGTAAATTGCGGCGAAAGAAACGTACGACACGGGGTGGTGGTACGAATGCTAGCATTGTTGCTACCGTCGATTGCAACACCGATCCATCCATGTCCACTACCGCTGGTAGTACCCATACCAATGTAAGCTCTCAAATACCCACTGCTTCCCAACATTCTAAAGCTTCTATCCTAGATGCACAGTACGTGATCACGGAGGCGGCCGACGAGTCAGCGACAGCACCGCCCCGGGTATTGGATGTTATCAACGTAAGAAACAATCGAGTACTGCCGTCTGGTGTAACGAGCACCCGATCAAACCGATCCTCGAATGGGCAGTCAGCGAAAATACCACCTGCAGTACCTGGAACGGAAGGACAGCGAAGAGATCGTAAGCGATCGGCAAAGTCGAAACAAGCAGCAGCACCTGTAGACAGTGACGAATTCATCAATCCAAACAACGTAATAAACTGGCAGCAGGAGCAGCATCAGAATGCAGCAGCGAACGCGTACGAACCAGCAGTACAATCGCAATCTGGTTCGATGGAACCAATGGATGCAGTCGAACATGAAAATCAGCTAGTCAAGTGTGGTAACTGTTGCAAAGAGATGCTTCAGTCGTGTTGGGAGGAACACAGCAACCTGCACAATGGCGCTACGTTTCGTGTCGGTATCGATTATCCCTTGGACCTGAATGATCTGAAAGCGGTATCGGCGGTTATTGGTCGTTTCATGAAACTTAAGCGCCGTGCGGAGGTAGCATGCGAACGATGTGGGACGGTAAAAAAGTCGGGCCTCGGGATGGCATCTCATCTGAACACGTGCGGCCTGTCGGAGCAGGAGCTAGAACAGGCTAAGGCAACCTGTGAACATTGCGGACGAAAGATGAAGGCGGTCAGTCTGTTGGTTCACCAGCAGCAACATTGCCGAGTGCTGAAGGAACAACAGCGTGCAATCGCGTTAACTACGCCATGCGAGGAAGAGATCACAACCAAAGAGACGACCGCGAGTGGACGAAAGAAACGAAAATCTGTTGCAAGGTAAGGGTTTACCCTCTGTGAGTTATTGGAATTTTTGCTAAATTTGAGCGTTGTGTTTATTTCTAGCGCTGAGCGGAAGATCAAAACGATGGCCAAAGAAATAAACGATGAGCTATGCAGTGAGGTACGCTAAGGGTGTACACCGTGATATGGTGGACTGGTTTTAATGAGCTTGTTTTTTTTTTCTTCATCCACAGCTAGTGCAGGAGATATATGGGCGTGGAGTTAGCAACGCCATCATGCAATGCTGGCTGTCCCATCTGCAACAATCGAGCGAAGCCGTCTGCGGATACGTCGGTTGCCCGTTCTATGGCATGACGTCCGAACACATGCGTAACGAGTACAAGGATGACGGTGTCGATCCGAAACCCCTGTACCAATGTTCGAAATGTGCGTACATGGCAACGAGTCAGAAACCAATCCACGAGCACATTTTAATTGTACATCCACAAACGTTGCAAAAGATTGCCGAACGGCAGAGCGAAACGTTCAGTTTTGCTGGTGATAGCGATTCTGATGCTTTATTTGCCAGCGGTGGTGGTAGTGCCAGTACCGACGATATGTATAGTAGTAGTGCCCCCGAGGAAGACGATGAAGGAAGGCTGGGGAAATCGAAAAAAGGCAAAGGCAAAAAGCAAACCGCCGGCACGCCGAACAAATCCAAGTCGAAAAAGAATGGTGAAAGTGGCAAGGGGAATAGTAAGAAGGGTGCCGGAAAGCAGTCAGTATCAACGGAGTGTTTGGATACTTCAATGACAGCCGGTGGTGGTACCGAGGAGACAGAAGTGTACAAAGAAAGTAAGAGTGTGCACTGGTGTTACTATCACACAAACAATCGAGATGAGATATATGTGTGTTTTTTGTTCTCATTTTCAGTGGTGCTCCAGGAATCGATCGAATACAAGCAGGGTAAAGGCAACTATCATCTCCTGACCGTAAACTGGACGCAAGAGTTCCGCCGGGTACACTATGCCGTGCAATTGTTGTTTAGCAAGCTACGTCCGGACATGGATACGTCCTATCTGCGGTCGGTCAGTAACGCGAAGGACTACCTCCCGAAAGTAGCGCAATCGATGCGGTACGTGCAATGTAACGCGAAGCAGTACGATCCGGGATACGCGCCGGAATCGCTCGCTTACCGATGGCAACAGAAGAACACATTCGACGGTGAAGCGCTTGGCTGTGAGTCGATGTTCTATTGTGGAGGGCCGGTAGTATCACTCGACTGGCTACCGTTGCCGGACGACTGTAAGAAAGATTGTGATCAATTCCTGGCTGTAACTTGTAAGCAGAACTACGATGAGTATTACCATGGTGAGGATCTGGCAGTGAACCGTTCGCGCAAGTCTCTGGTGCAGATCTGGAACGTTGGCCCCTTGGAAAATCTTGGGTTAGTATTTGGTGGGGGTTCATGTGTTTATCATTCACAACTCAGCGTTTAAACGACAATACCTGGGGCTCAAGTCCTTTCCGGACTGTTCGTCCGTAGTGAAGACTGACTATCCAACTACGTTCAGCTAGACTGTACAGAGCTCGTTAAGCCAAAGAAAAAGAAGAAAAACACAAAATATCTGTTTTATTTAAACCAGAGCAAACACTTCTGAATACATAACCTCTGTCACTACTTACACTTTTAGGCAGTGACATAAAAATGTCAAAATCACGAACCAAAAGAACACATACATTATTATAACATAAAATTCCAGTGCTAAATGATTTCTCTACATTCATTGATAGTAGTAGTTGTAGTAGTAATTACAACAAAAGTGGATAGGTGAGAGGGAGATTTGAACCCAGGACTACTATGCGGCAAACAAGAGAGCAATTTAGCTGTCACGATGCGTTTACAGTGTGGACTATGGAAGCATATCAAAATTTGAAGGGAATCTTACTATTAAATGGCCATCATTTGCAGATTAGTTTATCACGCATTCATACGTTCTTATTTCTATAGATCTACGAAGATTACGCTTCGCAGCCCCCGGTTAGCATTCGCCATCGCATGTGATTACGGTCCCATCTGGCAGATAGCCTTCTGTCCTAGTGGTTGCTACAATGATCCCGCCAATGGAGACGATTTTGAACGTTTAGGTCTGCTAGCGGTAGCCGGTTCCGATGGGGACGTCCATTTGTACGCACTGAGTCGCAGTATGATAGGCACGGAAACCGAAGAACCCGGCACGATGCCCCGAGTTTTGCACCTGCGCCCATCACTGCTCCTCTCTCTCAGCCTCACCGTTGGATCACAAACTCATCCTGCCGACGATTTTACCGGGCGCAGCGTGGTACGCATTTCGTGGACGCGTGAAAAGGGACACAACGTGCTGGCGGCCGGTTACTCCAATGGTGTCGTTGCGGTATGGAATCTAGCCGCCACGTCACCATTGCTGAGTGGGACGAAAAATGGCATACGAACGTTGCTGCCTGTTCACAAGCTGCTACATTCGAGCAGTGGCTGCATCACGGCACTGGATCTACACTACAGCTCCGGCTCAAGGTACCTGGTCGTGTGTAATGCCGATCGACGGATGAAGGTGTACGATCTGCGCTGTAACCTGTACCAACCGCAGGAATCGATGAGTATGATAATGCGCAGCCGTATCTCATCCATACGCTGGTTGCTTCACTATCCGGTGCTGGTGATCGCGTACGATGATGCGCTGTACATCGATCGGTGTGCGTACAGTGTGCATCAGCCGCGCGACATTGGGCTCCGTATGTTTAGCATATTTACGGTCGGCTCCGACACGACAGATTTGGGCACGAATGATTGGTACAGCGTGAATGCGGTTGCAACCAGTGGTGGTGATTTGATATGTCACCGGCCGGTACCATTCGTGTACGGCATGAACTACAAAAAGTTAGCACAGGTAAGAAGATGCGCTTTGAGGGATGATTTAAGGGATGTAATTATTTTGCTTATTGGATTTTTTTCAATTTTAATTGAGCCTAATTGTAAGAGAATAGAAATGTATGATATTTCTTAAATTTATGCAAGAAAAGATTTGCAAGGCATTTTTTTCGATAATATGCAATTTCAATAACAGCAATCCAAGTTTGGCTCTGTTCTAAGTTTAGATAATATTGCGCATGTGTGTATACGAGAGTACAATATACAATAACAGCCGCATTCCCCCCCTAAATTGTTTCTGATGTCGCTGAAGAGCAGATTTGAACTCGGTACCGGCTTGTCGGAAGACGAGCACGCTAGCATGTGAACTAATCGACGAAGTTCAGAGTGTGGGGTTAAATACCCTACAGATATAGCGACAGTGCAACTTCACAGTAAACCCGATTTCCGCTTTCTCGTTCCATAAAGATTTTGACGACAACCATCCCCGTGAAGCTGAACGCAATCGACGATTCTGCTGATGTTTCACGATATAAACCATTCTCCGAGGAATTCGGTCTCATATTTTCCGACACTGATAAGGTAAGTTCGTGTGTTGTGTTGCATCACAATCTCAATTTTATTCTTTATTTAATTCGTTAGCTTCTATGTCGCATAGTTTATTTATGTGTTCATCAAACATTAACAGTGGCAAACTTGAATCTTCGACCTTGAACCAACTCGAGCTCACATCTTTTCCTATCGTTCGTTAACTTCAGATCCCTACCGCTATGGATACGGCAGCGCTGCATCTGAAAACGTGGCATCGCAGCAAGTTCAATCACTATCCTGCCGTCCGGCTTAACCAGATCCGCTGGAATCCGAACAGCTTCTCGTACACGTACTATGCCATCGGTTACCAGGCAGGGTTCGTACGCGTACGGGTAATGCGCACGTAAGAGCGCACGGTTCGACTGTCTCCCTCGTCCAGCAATGCCATTCCAATGCACTATGTATTGTAATTTTAGTAACAGAAGGAGTTTATGCTGTGTGTAAAGTTACATTATGACGTGTAATGTTTTTTTTAATTAGAGAAAATAAAAAATAGTTTCTTTTATTTTATACTGTAGCTTTCGGAGCAGTATTAGAGTCTTTTTTTTAGGACGGTGCGCCTTCCTCCGGATCACCGCCCGTTTTTTCCGGTGAGTTCTGGGAGGAGGATGTCGTTTCACCCTCCTCTCCGGTGGAACCCTCGCCAATCGTACCCAGTTCGCCCTGCCCATCCGCACCCGGTTCCGCCGACGGTGTTGTCGAGACGGCCGAATCTGCCGCGGACGAAACCGAGGTGTCACTCTTCTTGCCACGTCGCTTCTTTTTGTGCTTCTTCTTCTCCACCTCACCAGTTTCGTTTTCCTCTTCGACGAAGTTGTAGTTCGGTGGAAATAGCGTCGCACACTCTTCCTGACCCTCGACCGCATTCTGGCTAACGTAGCAGGGACCCATTGCAGTGAGCGCCAGCATCGCGTGGCTCGTCGCCTTCGACACCTTCATGATAAGCTTGTCGTTGACGTTCGGACGCTTGGTCGTGTAGCGTTCGGTTGTCTTGGCGATCAACTCCGCCGTTTTTGGATCACCGGTACTGAAGTACCCGAAAGCCATTACCTGCGTTTTGTACTTCTCGTTCATTGCAACCTCGAGCACGTCTCGTTTCTTGTACGCGTCAAACACCATGCATATGTGGGGTGGTTCCGGCACAGGGTCCGGTGGTAGGAAGTGCTCCGTTAGCTGTGTGTGCGTAAAAGAGAAGTATTGAGAAAAGGAGATTAGTAACTAGCCAACGCAAAAACTCCCTGTTTTGGTAACTTACATGACGGAAGAGTAGATAGAACAGAGCCGCATTCGCTCGTCGATTCGTTGGTGTCCACACACCCGGTATGATCAACCGTGGACATGCTTCCTCGTCGAACGTTTCCTTCGACGCGTTCTGGGACGATTCGGACGAGTTGGTCGTCGCTATCGAACTGGCGCTCTTCTGCGGTGGCAGCTTCGAAACCATCTTCCAGGTGCCATCGTTTGCGTTGTACAGCATCTCGAGCGGTTCGATCATGCGTGGGATTACCTTCTCCACGTTACCGTCCGCATCCAGCACTTCCACGGGTTCGGTAATGATCTTCACGAACGCACCGATAACTTCCTCCGGTGAGCGGGTTTCACCCTCGGTTAGCTTCCACACGTACGCCTGAATGTCCTTGTAGTAGATCTGCTCAAACACATCATCCGCCAGGCGATTCTCGCACTCGAAGTGCAGCACCTCCAGCATCTTCGGATTCAAATGTACCAACCGCTTCTCCTTCATGTGCAGATCATGCTTTTCGGCGTGGTCGTGCAACTTCTTGAACACGTCCTTGTGTACGTGCGGCATAAACAGCGTGATGCCCATATCCGGGATGTTGGTCATGATCTCGTCCGTCACGTGTGTGATGTAGTCGAGTCGCTTCTTAGCGGCAGCTTCTTTCTCGATCCGAGCCACCTCTTCTTCACGCTCCTGACGCACATCTTCGCGCTCTTGCTCTTCGGGTGTCAGTTCCCACAGTTCGTAGTAGGTGCGTTCGACTTCTCCCGCCCGACATTTTAACTCGATGTCCAGCTCCTCGGTGATGAGGTTGATTAGCTTCGGTACATTCGTTCCAAACATAAGATTTACGATCTTTCCATGCTGATGGAAATAATTTAATGAAGAAATGTTATGTGTTTATGTTTAAATATACAATAATACGTAATTTAAAAAAAAATAAAAGCTAAAACAGGAAAGCCTTCCGCGGAAATGAAAATCAAACATTCCGGAGCTGGTTTGCGGCATTTTATGAGCAAAACCTCAGCAAATGAAAGCGCCATAAAGATAGGTTCAAATAGCATGTTATTGCATATCGATTTAATTGATTGTGTGTTCCCACTTTATTAGTTTACATTCCGGACACACGCACACAAGCATGATGGCATGCAAAAAGGAACAAAACATAAAAATCTCTGTTCCTCAAAAAGGAGAACGGCTTAAACTAAAGCCTTCGACAGCCTGTCCGTTTGTGGTTTATGGACTTATCGTAAACGTTGCTTTTATGTCCGCTCGTACGCGTATTTCGGTGGGAGACTATGTTTACTTTCCCTCCCATACTCACCAGCGTGCAATATCGGCATCTTGTATCGATTCGAGTATTGGGCGCGTTTGTGTCAAGTCACCGAGCGTCAAACGGTTCCCACGGATGCGTGACCAATTTCGATAAAAATTGAAACGATTTGTTTGCGAAAGCGGCACCAAATGGGTTCTGCTTACTTTCGCGGTAAAAATAGAACCACAATCATGTTGTGCCCCTCGTTTTTCTTTTCCTAGGTTAAATTGTAATTTTCTCCTCCGGCGATCGTTGGCGCCTCAATTAAAATGCCCTTTTTTCTAATTTACGTCTAACACGACATGTCAGTCGAACGACACGGCGGTTGGATACGCGAGTATAACCTTCAAGCTTCACTGGTGCAACAAATTCTCACAAAACTTCTAGCTGCTAGCCGCATGTAATGAGCCGGTAAAGCCAAATCAGGTCAAAGTTTGTAGGTTTGGAATAAATAGAAGCACAGCTCTTTAGCTCGTAAATTTCCTCACAGTAATGTACCGCGAGTTGCTGACGTTAAGAAAATAATTTTGTAATGCAAATTGCATACATTTAGGCGTTTTTTTTTAAATGAACTTTTTCGTATTATCGTTGTATATTATATCATAATCTTCATTTTATCATTTAATTGGAAGCATTATTACACAGAGACAGGGGAACGTATCGAGTTCCACCAAAATTTGTCAATAGCTGTAGGCTGACGGTCAGCGTTGCCAGGGAGGACTTTTGCAACAGATCGCGTGCCAAGACAAGAGCCATCTACTACAAGCTTTGAATGCATTTCTTTACCATTCGTCGAACGGGATGGCTATAATGTAGTCAACTCTGTGGGACAGTTGTGTCGTATCGGATTGTTGTAATCATTTTTTTGTTATGTCGTTGCTCTACCGGCAGCACAATTTCATAAACCTGTCGTTGCTGATTTGTTAGCCAAGGTGGAAGGTTGTCTTTAGGGTTTATGTTTTGGTAAACATCATCCCAAAAGGCATAAATCGCCGATTGACGTATCGTTGCTTTCTCTTTAAGGCGGAACTTTAAAAGGACAATTTTGGAAGGAATTTGTACAATACATCGTTAGTATCTCAATACCACTTACCGAAGCAAATAGCCAGGTTGGTTCACTTTTGTTGCGAAACCGTTTGAGCGCACTTATCTCGTCTGATTTACACTAAAAATAAAGTCCAAATGAATCTATTCCATTAGCCCAACAGCTTTACTTTACGTACGATAGCAAGCTGTAAATTGTCACCACCGAGCTCTAGCTTGATTTTCTTCAAACTGCCAATCATGCCCACGCACGGTCCACACCATTCCGTGTACACATCCAGCACTGTTGAAGTAAATAAAATAATACGACTTTGAATACATATTTTTTTACATTTCTTCTTTATCGTCACTCTACTAACCAAGCAACCCGTCACGTTCGAGAAACTTTTCAAACTCATCATCCGTGTTGATTTCCGTCTGGAGTTGCTGAACTCCTCCCTTTTTCGCCATTTACAGATTGTTCCTCTAGCAATCGGTTTGCCCAAATGTGTAGCAGGTAAGTAAAATCACCTTCAAACAATTTTCAACACAATTCAGATTTAGTTAAAACCACGAAGAATTTAGTTTCTAGTTTTGCCGAAAAAAAAACGTTAAGAACCCCGAAAAGAAATGCCCGTCAGCACGTACCGAAAGGCTTGCGAAGACTAACACGTCTCGCTATAGAAACAAACAACGCATTTGCAGTGAGGTGCTCGACCGTTGCCTAAGAAACGGTAACCAATAGTTTTCAACCGCTTCCTACCATATGCCCACCCCGAACGTTGGCTGGTTTGCTGCTTCCGTTCCACACTTGACAGTTTCCGCACGACTTTGACAGCTACCGGTGAGCGACCAGGCGTCCGCTTTATGTTTACGTTCGTAGTGCAGAGCGAAGGATTTTGCCTAAAAGCGCAACCGACGCAACGTTCGAACGTTGGGATTTATGAATGCACGGAAAGGAGTGTGTGCGTGCGTGACGCCTTTACGAGGTGACGCAGTAACACTTCACAGGCTTACAAGGAAAGTGTTATAGCCAACAAGAGCAATGTCTTCTGGTGTTTTTGAGCTCTGCTGTGTTGCAAGTACATATGACCGGCGAAAGACAACGGCAAGAAGTCAAATTTGAATCGGACAAATAGAAAGCAACAAGTTGTTGCTTAATTTCAACAATACCATACGCCATCAAACGGTGACATTTCCGAGACTTCTTAAGACAAAAAAATGTCTCTAAAATTTTAATACTTGTTTCCTTTTGTAACTATAAAATAATACACAATTAAGTCTTGGACAGAATTGAATTCAGTTACAATAAATTCTTAGGCATTAGGTTCATAAACAATGTTCCATCAATCGAGCCGCTCCATACGCCTAAAGGTATGCAATCCTCCGAAATAAACGTTCTTCAAGCAGAAATCTATAAACCAAACGATCGAGGTTCAATTCTCGTTTGCACTCGTTTGTTGCGAATTCAATCACATCAGCACCACTCCCTCCCTTCCAATTCCTCCAAATAGCGTTATCAAACGCATACCCCCTATTCACAAGGTGCGTTTTGATAACAAAACCCCGATGCGTATTGGGTTGTGGAAGGGAGCAATAAAAATGATGCTTTACGATTCATTAGACCGATCCACGACGATACCGGTCCGGCCGTATGGGACAATTAAATGGGGTGAGAAGCCCGAAGAAATAGCCTCATTGATAAGATGTTTGATTGTCGTTTCCCCACCGGTCCCTGTTCCGCTGGCACCTGTCACACGTTTGGTGCAGGGCATCAACGGGCGACTGCCCAATTTTGAGCTGTTCGAAATTAGCCGGCCAGTTTTATCGATTCGCTGTGGTCTCGAACGTACCGATCTTAGGCGTTTTTTCGTACGGTATTCGAGACCTTCACGAGTTAAATCCCGCTTGGGTTTTTATCTTTTTGTCCGCTGCCGGTCGTTCAACGCTGATCAACGGCATCTCATCTTTGTACAGTTTTTTTTTCTTCCCTTTGTTGCGCTCCCTATCGATCCCATCGGCCGATCCAATGTGCCTTATTAGGGTGGTGATTATTGGAAGCGTTGCATTGGCAAAGATGGGTTGTAAAACAACGCCTTCAAAGAATTGCTAAAAATAATTGTCTGAGTTACTTTTTGAGTTTCTAATGAGATTTTTAATAATTTGTTATATTTGAGGTGCTGCAGATAATGTTGCTCTGTATGATAACATTAGCTAATTAATTATTTAATTAATAAATTGAGCAACATGAGCTGTTTGTTTCTAAAATTTCGTTCGCTTCGTTAAAAAATGGCAAGGCCAAGACCTCTCGAGGTTGTAGAGCCAGAGAAGAAGAAGAAGAGTAAATAAATACAATTTAAGCAAATGTAGCGGTTTTTAAAGGCATTTTTGAAAAATGACAGTCAATTCCATGAAATACATTTAAAAATATATACAAACTCAGATTTGTAAATCTGTGTATCTCGAATTCACGTAACTAGAGTGTGAAGTAATTCAGGAAAAGGTTTTAGTCCCTTATTAAATTATTTAAATTGCCTCTTTAAGCAGTAGCACTTTGTAGTACACAGCGTCAACATTCGCAGTTGAGCAGCCTCGTTTAAGTATATTCCAACCTGTGACGGATTAACGTATGGGCGGAGTAGGCGGTCGCCAGGGGCCTCGTTACGGGACGCTCAGCGGAAACCCCCTCACCTTTTGATAAAAAAAACCAAGGAGTCATAATGATGGGGGCCTTAAATGCCATTCTGCCAGGGGCCTCCAAAGAGCTTGATCCGTCACTGATTCCAACGACGATGGAAACAGAATTGTTTTCATTTCACTGATAATGCATAGAACGAATACAAAAAAGCATGCATGTAAACCTGTTTCTTGGATTTACCACATCGCCGCATTCCGCAGCACGAGCGCCCTTCAAGCAGCTTAGAATAGAGTACTAACACCGATCGGATTGCATTGATCACTGCGCGATCGTTACAGCAGGGGGATCACTCACGAGTGCAAAACGGTACAGTCCAGACGTTTGATCGCACATGAACGTTCGATCAGTTTGATCTTCTATTAGAGCGGAATAAGTGTAGATGAAACAGTTATTATGTTGCAAACGCTTGCAAGACTCTTATTGTTAACCGGGTTGTTATGTGCGGTAGCTCAAACGAATGGTCAAGAGAGTCGTTTAACCTGTGGCAGACGTAGAGTGAAATCGGTGTATCTCATTCATAATGGCATTGATGCTAAGGCAGGTCACTGGCCATGGCACGCAACGCTATATCATCAAATGGCTGGAAGGACAGATTACGCCTGCGGAGGATCCGTTCTTGATGAGAATACAGTTCTCACAGGTAGGTAGTGTGAGATACAGCAATGAAATTGGACACTCATACTGTTTCTCTCTCTCTAAAGCGGCTCACTGCGTACACACGCGAAGAGGGCTGCTTGCGGTAAATCGAATACTGGTGCACGTGGGACGCCTTCAGCTAGACGAAGAGAGCGAAAACATACAAGCACACAGTGTGCAGGAGATAATAGTGCATCCCGGGTTTAGTAGAAGCAGCATCATGAACGATATCGCTCTTTTGAAGCTGTCTACTAACATCACGATGACCAAGTACGTACAGCCGGTGTGTCTGTGGACTATGGACAGTAATCAGGAGCTGATCGTCGGCAGGAACGGTACTATCGTTGGGTTCGGCTTAAACGAGCAGGATGTCGTATCAAACCAGCTTAAGCAAGCACTGATCGGTGTGGTTGATGCGTTGACATGCATCGCTAGCGATCGTTCGGTGTTCGGAACTCATTTGACCTCGGATATGTATTGCGCCAAAGGACAGACGGGTGTTAGTGCGTGCAATGGAGACAGTGGTGGTGGTATGTTTTTCGAAGTCGGTGGCAAATGGTTCGTGAGAGGTTTGGTGTCGTTTACTCCACTGCGCGCCAATGCGAGTATTTGCGATCCGCTGAAGTACACCGCCTACACCGATGTGGCCAAGTATCTCGGATGGATTGTGCAGTACGTAGACAACCGTGTGCTCTCCTACGAGAACGATGTGCTGGAGGTAGACTATGAGGAAAAGCTAAGGCTATTCAACTTCGACACTTGTGGACTGAAATCGTCTACGCACGTTAGCGACGGTACCAACTGGACATTGCCATGGCTAGGGTTTGTCCGAGCAAATAACGAATTCAAAACGAGATGTGTGGTAACGCTCATCAGCGAATGGTATGCTGTAGGTCCAGCATTTTGCTTCGAAAACAATGGTGTTGAGTAAGTACCTCAAGAGGACGATTTGGAATGCACCTAAACCTAAACTGTTTGCCATTTATGTTTCAGGGCATTTGTCTTAGTAGGTAACGGTGTGTCACATAGAACACCAGAATGTTTTGACCGCAACGGCACGACGCTTTGTACTCAACCAACGCAAATACTACGCATTCAGCGAGTGATCGTCCATCCGAAGTTTGGTGCGCACAGTTCGGTCGATAATATTGCATTGGTTGAGTTTCTGAACCCAGCGAACATTAGGCAACCGAACGTGCAGCCTATCTGTTTGC
>KI423138.1:8229-31451 GCA_000473375.1 Anopheles culicifacies | reverse complement strand
CCAGAATATTTTTTCCCGTTACGTAACAAAAGTATAACTCCCCCCCTCCCTTGTGTAACAAAACGTAACGCTTGAGCGAACCCCCTCCCCCCCCCCTATGAGCGTTACGTAATTGATGGATCGCCCCTTATTGGACATTACATCTACATGAATTGCTTTAAAATAATCCTAATGTCTAAGCATTTTTTTACGCATACGTTCACGGAGCACGGTTTCAGGCAAATTGGAGTATAGTAAAGGAGAACAAATCTGATTCATCGTTAAAAGAGCTGTTCCATTCCAGTCCGGACCGGAGTAAGATCCTTTCCCATCTCGAAACGCTAGTCCCACCGTAATAGCGAACCTATCCCTACTGTCCCAAGAACTGACAGAAATAAGCAGTGTCAACCTGCAAAGGAGTAGCATCAGCTACCCAAAGAGTGCTCAAATAAAGGATCAAAGCTTCACAGAGGAAAACCCCAAATAAAATGTATACAGTCAACAAATCAAGAAATTCCAGTTCACCAAGCGATAGGATCGCTTTGTCCGAAATTAGTTGGATAACGCAAAACATGCAGTAATGGCGTCTATATAGTTGTCAAGAAGGTCAAATAGAAACAGACATTGAGACATTTAACGACGAACTTACAGTGGCTGAAGACCTTATAATAAGCACATAGCCTCGTATGATGTGTGTGAGTCTCCATCTCTCCAAGGAAGTAGCCTGATTAAGTTTCCGTTGAATTGTTTCTATACACGCTGAGCACATTTCTGCAGAAGGCCTCCAGAGTGTCCTATCGTACTCAAGAACAGGGAGAAATCTCTAAATTCTTTAGTTACTCGTTGTATAAGACCTAACATTTGGATTGTTCTTGTAATTACTGGTTCGACTTGTGGTCAAAATCTAAGACGGATTGGAGATATTTAGTTCTAGACACCATGAGCTGGATTGATTTAGAGCATGTTGCAATCGTTGACAGTCATGTATAACTCTAGCATCTCTCGGCACATAATACGAATCTACCTCGTATTTCGATAATAATATTGCAGCCTCACGACATCATGCAGCATTGACGTAAAGCTAAAATAGCAGTGGTTCCAGAGTACTTCCTTGTGAGACCCCGGAGGTTGCACGAAATTCTACGAGACAGTTTGTCGTTCAACTTTACCCGATATGAACAATCGAAATCGAATGCAGCTTTCAAAACTGTTCAATTCCAGAGTCAAGTTTACTCTTACAGAAACTGACGAAATGAACAGAGTTGTGGTAGAACGTCTAGGAACAAAGTCATATTGCGTCTCGTTCAAATTAAATGCGTAAGATCGATTTCTTTCTTTCAGGTAATTAATTAACAGAAAACCTTAAAAGTGAGAGTCTAAAATAACTTATTATCTTCAATTATTAAAACCAAACATATTTTTCGTAGTTGTACTTCAAGTTTCCGGATATTGAGAGCATTGACATATTCGCTTATTGATTATCTTCGATTTTTAGTTATTCACCGTGTTTCGTCCAGTGCTGTAATCGGAAGCTTTTTTCGGGGTTACTGTTTCCTGGTTTTCCAATTCCCATCCGTTTCGGAGTACCAGTGGCGGAACGTGGTTGCCCACCACCAGAACGCCGATCACTTACGTAAATTGAAAAACAATCAACGAAATGACCTTAAACATTCCGCACCGTACCGGTGGCGTGTCGTTCTAAGCATTGGGATCCACTCCTTCGTTCGATTCGTATTTAGTAGCAGACGTGGACATAAACTCGCAACGCTTAGAAGGGCTCGCCAGGCATTCACACAGACACTCGCTCACCAGCAGTATTAGCCCGTAGACAAGCCATTTCCCCGTAAAGAGCAAAAAAGAAAGCTGAAAGAGGTTGGCTACCGCGTGAGGAAAATAGAAAAGCAATGGAAAAGGTGGCATGCACATTCCAGCCAGGCGTTGGTCCGAACGATTCCAAGGTGTGTGGTGCGCTGTTTTTTTGCTTCTTGAGTTTGTCCGTGCCTTCTGACGGCACAATATGATATGCGGTATGCATAAAATGTCAATAAAGTCAAAGTAGCGATTGCGTGCGTTGGCACTCGATGCCTGAGGTTCGCCTTTTCGGAACCTGGTCCGAAGAGTGGATTATCACGCTAAACGACACCACGGGATGCTTCCGTACCGCAGCCGATAGTGGAGTAATGTGCGATTTCAGTGCTAAATATGGCGCAAGGTCCGGTAACTGTGGCCGGTTGTGCGCGAATTGTGGTTTCCGTTGGCAAATAGTTCCATTTGAAAGAGACGCGCAGAGTCGTCGGTCCGTATATGTAAATCGTGCGGATCATCAATCTTCTTGAATGTAAAGGCCAGTCTGCACATGCCCGCCCGTTATCGCCCGTTGTATCGTTGTACACGGGAAGGATGCATCATAGAAAGCAATTAAATATGAATCAACGACTGCTGGGAGAAGCTGGTACGAAAGCGATGTGCCGTTGTTGCATCCTAATGTCTTTAAAACTTGCAGTTGTTTGTCGTATCGGAAGGTGTCTTTTCCATGCGAAAAGGTCTTGGAGTTTGCATTAAAAATATAAATAAAATATGCATACGACGAGTTCAACAATGAGAGTTGCCTGGGAGTTAGAATTAAGAACTCCTCACAGAACTATTGAGACATTGATAATGTATTCTGCACACGTGCGTCCCAGGTCTTCGAAGCTCTTGAAGAAGGTTGGTCTAAAAACTGATTGGCTTTATTGAATGAGTGCATTCGGTTGTTTGACAGGCTGCATTCCCACCAACAACGCTCCGAGCACTATTCTGCATTCAAATGATGAATTGGATGATGGAATTAGACGATGCCGAAACATTCCACGAGCGTCGTGAAAAGGTCGTGATTTTGAAGGACTTGTTCACTAAGTTATTTCCCCAGTTTTTGAGTGGAGCAAAGTCATGAACTATTCTTTAAACTTTAATTTCCCAACAGTGCTACCCTTTTTGTAGAATGTTCCAATCGATTGTAGTCTATCGCAGCGCTTTTTCTGTTGATCCGCATCGCATGACATTTAAAGCAATTTATGCGTAGAGTTTTCGTGCGTTTGTATTTATTGCATTTCTGCATCGAGCAACACATCACCTAGAACCTGCCGCTGTCGTTGTGCGTTCTTTCATGTTGTCATCTACCATCCGCACATGTCCCATGCTGGAAATGTCTACCGCAGCTCCACTGCTTTGCCCGTACATGACGAGACGCCTGTTTGGACATTCAAATGCAACAGCCCAATGCACCGTTGGATGCACTTTTTGTTCACTCAGTACCGGGGAGGGTAGGACAGCGAATGCGAAAATCTGACAGATTCGTGTGTGCATGACCTCGAATAGCCGAGACCACATCATCCCGGGCGGTGTACGTGTGTGGCGAGGAAATGCAGGATCACTGAATCAACATTCTGCGAGTTGTTGGTCAAATTGTTCCGAAGCTTTAGCGCCTGTTGGATGAGTTCTTATCATGCATGCATGCCTCGTCACTTCATCATCAGCGTCATCATCTGCGCAAATTCCCATCCAGCGCTGGTTCTGGATTTTGGATTCCTGCTGCTCTTCGAAGAGCGTGTCCAGCAGGGTCGCTGGCTGAGGCATATCTCACTGAGGGGTGCTCTTCGGGACATAACGGGTCAGCCGATGGCTTGGGGATACTTCTTCCAAGACTTGCCAATGTGGTTCTTGTCATCGTACGGGATACGCTTCTTGCGTAAGCGATGGTACGTCACCACTTGGACGTCCTTGTTGTCCATCGATGGCAGTGTACAGTGTCGTACTGATACTATGTTGTGATTGTATGTAAACGTCTCCACCCAGCTCTCTTAGCCGACCGGTTTGGACGGGCACAACCCTGCACTTGTGTCCAGGTTGGAGCGATAAAATCAATAACGACAATAATGACAGATGCAAGACGAGATGCTGTGGTATGGACGTAACCGACCCACCCGGTATACCGGGTATGACTTTGTACTCTTCTTCTGGTTGTAATACGAGTTTTGGGAATGTCCGATGGGCATGGGCCCAGTAATCTGACAAGAGAAATAATAATACTATCAAGTACTAAAGCGACAGCAAGCAATAATAGCGAACAATATACGAAAGGGCACTGTTCGAATGCTGAGTGTGTGTGCGTCGCACCGTTGCACAAAAACTCTCCAGCGCACTGGTGGTGGGCGTTGGTTGGTTTTGCATTGTTGTCGTCTTTTATGGTGTAGCGATGGCCCACAGCCCACGTGGAGTTATTCTTGCACGGTAATTGAGTTATTTAAAAATCTTCGCACACTGCACGCATTAATGCAACGATAAAAGGTAGAGAAGGCCACCCAAAAGGTATAGGTTTGCAGGGAATTTTGTGTGAATTAATATTTGCCGCAAAATACAGCGTGTAACATAACTATAAGACAAATAGTTTTGTCAAAATTACTGAAATATATGATTTACTGAAGAATTGGAAAACAATGTCTGTTTACAATTACAGTTAAAGATGGGCACCGCAGTCGAGGTTTATTGAAAATTATGAAGAAAATATCTTTAATTTCTCCTATTTTTCCTCTTTACACATGATTTTTGTTTATTTCTATGTTTGGTTTTCGATATTCACGATGCATCTGAAGCAATTTACTTCCCAAAGAATCAATTTTCTCCGTTCGTGTAGTTAACCCTTACACATGTTGTAGGTATTATGTTTGGGATGTTAATTTTTATTTCGAAAGGCAAATTTTGAAGCCATAAAATTATTAAAAAATGTAATGAAAAAATAATTAAAATAAATAAAAAAAGCAAGTTTAAAAAATAAATAAAATTAAACATTCCATGAAATCAAGCTTAGGAATGCTAATAAGTGCATGCCATGTTTTACTAGAAATTGGAAGAAATTGTTAAAAATCAAATTTACATTATCCAAAAGCCGTTTAAATTTCATGCAATTTTTACCGAATGTTAAAATGATTATTTTCATCGATAACTATGGGTTTTCGTAACTGATCGATGGTGGTTATAGTTATGTTACATGGAGCTATTTTTATTTTTTATTTTTTTTTTTTTATTCATTAAGAACGGCCAGGCCGTATTGCTGGAGCTATTTTTATCTCGGCAACAAATATGTTATAGTGTGTGTAAAAATATGAAAAATATTAAAAGATGTATCTTTAACAGTGCAAAACATCATTTTAATCTATCATTTTAGCTTTTTTGAGTTATTCTAACTACTGGTCTTATAGTTATGTTGCAAACTGTAGTAAATCGAATGGTAAATCATTCCATGACGAAAACATGTATTTCTTTTATTATTTAATAACTAATCCATCGTTTAAGAGATATTTTATTCAACATTTAATCCTCTTAGTTATAAAATACAAATTATTTTATCAATTAGAAACGATTGCAATTTAATTTTAAATTGTTCTTCTCTTCTATCGGCAGCACGATAGGAATCGATTAATATGTCTATTTGCCAACAATGATGCCGTCGTCCATTAAAGCAACGCACTGATTGAACAAACTTTTAAGAAAATCAAACCTGAACGTACGTACGGCCGGCCGGCAATTTTGTTCCAATTTCCCAAAGGAGATGCGACCGCCTGCCTCTCCACCCTTCCCCAAAACCTTGCGCCCACCCCAAACATAGAAATCGAAATTAAAATTTGCATAAAATATGCTACCCGATTTATTCCCAAACCGAGACCACCACAGGGAGATAGGTGTGAGGAAAGAGTGTATGTGAGCATTCGCTTTAGCTCATCACAAACTAGACCTGTTCCGAAAAGCGGCTTCATTTTTTTCTTCTCACAAACTCTTAGTGCAAGCAGGGGAGCGAAGTCACGGAGACACAGGTGGGTGCTAATATTCCTTTTCCGATCGAACGTGTACGCAAAAGTTCGTCTGATTCGATTTCTGCACGAGTTGCACGAGTGCCCGGGTGTGTCGCTCACGTGGCTCACTGGCCGGGATCCGTTCGACGGTTCCACGCACGTGATCGTCGGTGCTGCATACGAGATTAGAAATTAATTATGAAACTGGAGCAACTCGACCACCGACTTGATGCTTTTGCTTGGTGCCGGATGAGCAGCGAGGGCGGACACGACACGTCCCACAGTGACCGACGTTGTTGCAGCTTCCTAGTGCCGCACACTGACGTGGCGGATCCGATGTGTTCTGGTGCGCAGCATGCCGGCGTAGATAAGAAAACAATCAAAACTAATTCTCACATCCTGCGTGTCTCCGTCGTTAGTGATTGGAAATATGGCCTCTCCGCCAGCCGCATTGTCGACTGGCGTGCCAAAAGGAGCCAGCCAAGAGTGTGCTGTAGGGAATGATGGATGAGATGCCAGGATATGGTGCCGCTCCGTCTTCTTGCTGATGAGCTCAACAATGATTTGCAAAACTCGGTTGCGTATTAGGAATTGGTTGATGAGCACGTTTAGAGCTCACGCACCGGGGAAACGTGCATCCAGTGATGATGATCGAATTTGCATTCCTTGTCTTCCCATATTGCACCTACCACCTTCTGTCATATGCATCAAATGACCTACCTTCAACAACAAGTGGGATTATGCTTCTTTTCGGGGTGGAACGTTCGAATACAACCACTTTGATTTAGAAAAGCACACAGAAAACAATATGATCCACGATTATCCACTCACCACTCATTCCCCGCCGTTGCAGTTACGGAGGATTCACTAATTGGTTTTCCATTTTCCATCCGTCAATGGCCGTCATGATGCGGTTGGTCTATTTTCTGGGTTTGCTTCATATTTTCTTTTCCCGCATTTATACAAATGCCATCTCGTCCGCATATGTTGCTGCGGGGTTTGGGAGCCTCACGGACAGATCCCTGCCTGTCCAGCTGTATGGCACTGGGTTCTTTTTTTGTGTTCCACTCCTTCTCCATTCCAAGAGGATGGAGCGGAAAATTCGCTTTCCGTATAAAGAATGGTGAGTGGCAGCAGCTGGGTGGATTGGAACACAATTTGACATATGATGTGTGGCGCTGGCTGTCACCCGTCACGTTCGGGTGTGGGTCTTTGGGTCTGATGGTTAACCTTCACTCCATTTGCTCGGTTTATTTTCCTGCTTCCAGCTGTCGTTTGTCCGGTCCGGTGCTTACCGGAAGAAATTTTCCAATATTCGATATGGAGTATTTGCTACCAGCTTTCGTATGATATGCCGAGCTGATGGAAAAGAAATTGATTGTGTGATGGTGTCAAGTTCAAGCATTTCTACTTTTCTATTTTGAATCGTAGTGAAGTGATAGTGGTAGTATCAGAAGTCTCAAGGTTCAATTGCATTTTTATGGAAATCTAAGAACTTACATGATCTAGTTTTTCATTACAAATATACAAAAATATTTCGTTTATAGAACGAATCCTCAAGTTGAGGAGGTATGACTCGGATGAAGTAGCACAAATCTAGATATATTTAGAAATATTTTCCACATCTCAGAGCTCCAAAATAACTTCTGAGATATAGAAGACTTCAGCAACGCAGGCATTCCACCATATATCGAACACTGATACGTCTGGTAGTCCTCTAAGAACAAGAGTCTTCGAATGGCGTAGATCGTCATTTTCGAACTATGAGTACTGAAAACTACCTTTAATGGGGTACGTGATTAGAATACCGACCACATGTCCTATCAAGAAGGAACTCGCCAGTGACTTTGGAACGTTTGGAACGAGGCGTAGAGGAGCACAATCTGCTCCATCCCTTGTTCAAGTGGAGTCTGACCTGAGGGATGTCGGAAATGGCCAAGGATGGAGGAATGCAACCTTGGACCAAGTTGTACAAGGATTGTCCAAGGTAAGGATTTTCGACCAGGCCCTATCATCTAGACGTTCTCAGTAGAGCAGGCCAGTCAAGAAGAAGAGATATATTGTAACTTCCAACTGAATGTCTTCAGGGATTAGATAACTGTTATCTCAATTTTTCTAGTACTTCTGATATTTCAAATAGTATAATGGAGCTACTTCATAAGTCTTGTATGACTTTGTCTAGAACTCTAATTCTAGACGCGGAACTCAAAATCTGAGGTTGTATCAAGTCTAGGACATTAGTAATGACGGACCTCCAGAATTTAGGAAGTCTAGGACATTAGACACCAAAGAAAACATATTCTCTATAAGAATTGATCATAAAAGGCCTTTGCATGGAGCCCTTCTATTCAAATCGTATATCTTTAGTGCTTCGGCTTCTAAAATATACTTCAAAAATGATTCTTAGTCCCAAGAAAAAAAAAAACTCTGGGTAGGTTATGTCAAAAGAAACAATCCCCAGTCTGGCCTTCCCGCAGTAAAGTCATTGGTTCTTGTTATCCCGTGAACAAATCGCATCCAAAATGTCCGATCCTACGCATCCTGCCGATGTATAACGTTTGGAAACCTTTCAAGACACTCTTAGCTGAAAGATCAACTGCATGATCCTTTACGGCGGGATGTGAAAGCATTTCGTAAAATCCGACATTTCCTCCGTTCGAGCCTATACGACAGCTTCCGTTCGGTGTTGAAACCATGAGCGCAGGATGTATTGATTATTTATTCACTTGCGTACCGCTTGTGCAGCTCTACGGGCAAAAGGTGCGTTGATTTTTATTTTTCTCCTCCGTATATTGTACCGATAACTGATACCTATTGGATCCTTCCCCTCTGTACGCATCATTCACCGCTCATCACTCATGTTCCCTCTGCATCGGAAACGTTCCTTTGCGGCTCCGATAATGCTCAAGGGCTTAGCGAGAGTCTTCGCGTTTGTTTTGTATTTATTTCTGTTTTTGTTTTTTGCAAAACCTCGCCACTCTTCGCTCGTTTTGTGCTAAAGTGAGAGGGAAAAGAAAACAAAAAGTTCCAACTTTTGTTTATCATCAAGCAGAGAAAGAGAGACATAGTGAGAGAAGAAAGAAAAAAAAAACTTTGTTTGCCATTAGTTTGATCCAATGGATTTATAGAAGCCTACACACTTTTTCTTTTCCTATCTTCTACAAGAAAGACTCGTGTAGTGGTGTTTCTCCATTTTTCTGCTGATGGTGGGCAGAACATTTTCCCCAAAAAACCGTTTTCCTTTGTCCTTGTGGCCGATGTTTTCCACCGCGCGGGACCGTTCCTTACTTCACACCCAGTCAATCACTTTCACTCGGCTGTCTCGGTGTCTGGAGGATCTGTTTTTTTTTTTTGGTTTGCAGATTTTCACCCTCCCCCCTCAAACAGTGTTCCACCCTCCTATACAACTCCCCCCCCTCCGTAGGAAAAAAAAACTTTATCATCCTTCTTTCGGTGTTCGGTGTATTTGTTATGCTGCAACAATCTAGTGCTGCCCACTAGACGATTCTTTATACGCCGAGCTAACGCTCGCAGGCATCGTGTTTTCCATCTATCACACCTTCCACCACCCAGCGCCCAATTTCCCTTCATCATTTGCTTGATCGAGAAAGGACAGGAAAAAAAACCAAATCCCCACATACGCATAGTGAAAGTGACGCGAAGAGTGATAGGCATTGTTGGAATTAGAGTATTTATTTGCACGAAGAAAGCATCGGAAAAAGAACAACTGCTGCTCCGGGGTTAGGGAAAAGAAGAAAAGTTGGATCAATAGGTGGAAAAAGGTGAAAGTTTTCCCCCATGCGCCGTTTCGACCTTCAACCCACCTCCCTCGTTTGCGAGACGGAGTTTCGGGTTCTTAGCATGCAGCTGATGTAGCTGGTCCAAAAATTTCCATCGGAACTTTTCTACCAATTCCCTTCCAATGCTATCTATCCACGAGGGCAGGGAAAGGAACGTTCTTCCCCTACGACTTGTTTGCGTGGGTATAGGCAATCGGGTATCGCAACAGCCTTGTATAGTGTAGTTTCGCGTGTGAATGTACCAAACGCACAGAACACGATGTGTATGTGCCTGCTCTGGGGGAGGCAATTTCATTGGACGAATTGAGCAGCGATTATGCTGACTATTGCTATGGTAATAGAGCACCAAGAGGAAAAAAGAAACGAAATTCCAGTCTTGTTTTGCGTTTGTTTGAGTTTGATAGCCTGCAGTCGTGCCGTGGTTCAGGGGTTTTTTTTTTTGGTAGACTTAGAAGAGAGCTCATAGTTTGGAATAGTTTTTGGGCAACAACTTGGCAAGAGATTGCTGGTTTAGCTGTGAACAAAGTTTGAAGTGCCTTTTATTTATGTTTATTTTTGTGAGTTCATCTCCTAAAGATCCTATAATTCTCCTATCGCATAGCTTAAATTCTGTTTGATGTTCAGCTCATTTCAGCTTAAAGTAGTTTGTTGGAAGCTCACTCTCTCTCTCTCTCTCTCTCTCTCTACCCACACTGGGTGCTTTCCATAACCGTAACTAGCTGCAATCAATCTGATAACGTTCATCGTGATCGATTAGACTTTAATGCTGATTTTATATGGCTTTCAACTCCATCGGGGTAGTTCCAGTAGGGTTTTACTCATATGAGCATGTAAGCCTCGTCCAGTCCTCGTCCTCGATGCAAACACACACCCAACCAGCCCGGTAGAAGAAAGTGCGTTTGTTAGCATATCCCTTTACATGTTTACACGTTCTGCATCGCAATCTGGCATCAATATCCAATAACAGCATGCACAAGAATGCGTCCATAATCTCGAGTTCTGCTCCGCTTTATTGGTACCCGAGGGAGCATAAACCCCAACCGGTATCTGCCCCTTATCGATGTACATCTATCATGAAAACCTTATTCATACCTTGATTTGGGGGGAAAAACAAGCAGCGTAATGTGGGTAATTCAATTTCATCGATCAAATCGAATCGGTTAAACAAAGTACGGCTAAATGTCAATCCACTTCCGGTGAGTTTCTCCACCTCCACTATCCCATCCCGTGACATTTGGAACGATTCATATCAAATTACGAAACGTCCAAATCCCATCGCTTATTAGATGGTTTTGGATTGACGATAACGATAAGTTACGATTTGCGCCAACACTTGGCCACAGTGAGTGCATTTAATATTTGATTTCTTGAGCTCCCGTGTTCCAGTCCCTTCCCTATGGAGACACCTAATAGGGGGACTTAATGAGACATTGTTCGCTCATGTGGGTTAGAAGAGTGAGAGATAAAAAAAACCCCGAATATCTGTGTACTGTGTACGGTGCTTTGACAACCAGCTCGATAAGACATTGCGTTCGACAGCTTCGTGTAGTTGCAGGGAGGGTTGCGTACATTGAAGTTGAATGTTTGATTAGCGTGAAATGAGCGTGCCGTTCCATGCGTGATGCGTTTGAATGGTCGTTACCGGTTTTACTCATCAAACCATGTGAACCATTTAATGAGTGTCGGCGACATTGATTGGTCTGCAAATGGTGGGGAATCGGATGGTATGTTTTTTGATAAGAGTTGTGAAAATTTGTTTACAGATATGGTACTAAGGGGGGTCAATTCAATTTTGTACCTGCTTTTGTGTTTGTTGTTGAAGCAAAATTAAGAAGGTCGTAATACAAGCGTTGTAGTTTTAAAGCTAGTTGAAATGATTGGAACAAGACGCCTGGAACTCTCCCAATAGAATCAGCAATGCTTGTACTTGAAGAATTTAGAGGCTATCTGAGTTCAGATTAAATAAAATTTCTGCATTGGAAGTCATTTTGGAGTTTTTACCAATCAGCTAGAACCATTAGACGTCAGTGTCAACAAACAGGGTTTGATACGAGAAGAAAGGAATGAGCGAATGCAAGGGGTTGATTAGAACCTAACTTCTTCGGGAAGAGTCCGAAAACCCATCATTCCAGAGAGGTGTCAGTGGATCCTCACTGCATGGAGAGTTAGTAGGAGTTAGTATTGCAACAATGATGACGATGAAGAAACCACCAATTTATTTAATTTAAGAATTTAAGAAACCACGAAATTATATGCACGCTGATATATGCTCAAACACGATAATTTGATAACACAAACATCAAATACTTGGAGTAACTAGGCTCTAGAGATGAGCCGAGCCAGAACCGGGGTTCGAATCCCATCCGTGAAAGGACACCTCGTACGCAGAGGACTGATTCTCCTGTTGCGCGAGTTAATATATTTCGGAATATAACCAAGTGAACACGTTGCGTGCCGAATTAAGACTGCTTTATTAAATTCTATTTTATCCTAACGAAACCTAATCCTAACTTAGCTATCTAGGTATGTGCATTTATTAACATATATAAAAATAAGAGTATGTGTGAACGACACGCATATGATGGTTAACTCGCGTAATCTTAAGTCACGGAAGCCTGACGTAACAGGTCAACCTCTCGAGGTTGTAGAGCCATAGAAGAAGAAGATGGCCAAAATAATTACCCAGGCACTGAGTATGGATCTTCAACAATTTAGAATTATGAAAAATTACGGTACTATTTTACAGAACTCATAATGCCGCAAACATTCCAAATCTACAATTATGTTCATGGTCTAAAATATAAGATATAAAATAAATTACTTCCATGACTACACAAATCTTAAGCTGCTGTATTGTAGTGCTATTCGTTCATATTATTAACAGGTAGCATTTTTTCGAAGAGAGAAGCTTTTCATAGACACCTTAGAACCACCGGGGTAGTGTGAGATTCTTAGCCACCAATAGCCTCCTCGAGTCTTCACCTCTTATATTTTTGGTTCAATAGGTTGGTTTTTTCTATTAGGAATAGAGGATTCTGTATACTCGGGGAAATGAGTGCTGTGAGTCACATCAGTCACTCTCGCGTTTGAGATATGGTGACTAATTCTCCGGGCTATCGAGTCAGCTGATGTACTAATCTTCCTCAATTTCGACTATATCGACGCCTTTATTTTACGCTCAAAACAAATAGAGCTACACAGGGGTTTCAGATAGAGCTCTAATCCTGCCTCTACATTCTCCGGTGACTCCACTCTACCAGTGCATGACGGACTACTGTTTGATTTTATGAAAAAGATAGCATATACTGAAACGATTGATGTCTATTTATGACTCAGTAGCATACAGCTTTGGTGATTTATGTAACAATTTATAGAATTCCTTGGCTGAAGTAAACATTCAAAACAAAATGCCATTCCTGGAATGTGTTAAGATCCTCGCCTTCTTGTTCCCAACAATTCCCAAGACCAAATTTTCTTCATTGTCTCGCATTGGCTTTCGGAAGCCATTCCAAACTTTCTTCAAAATGCCGCCGAAGACATCTTCATCATTTCAAGATAAAAAAATTGAATCCCCCAGTACTCACTCTTCACTATTTGTCCAGCATCTACAAAGAGCTCTAATTCACACACAGAAAAAAAGGATTACCCACCACCTTAACCAGTCTCTCCCTCTCGTTCCTGTTTTTTTTCTTCCTCTAAAACGCACGAAAATGCAATCAGACGAGGTGAATAAATTATTTATTATTAATTGCTAGCAACGACTACCACGTAACGCGCCCGCGCTGGCGGATAAGTGAGTTGCCGGGAATTCCTCCTTAAATGACGCCGTTGGAACATCTCCTCTTTCGAACAAAAAGGCGGCAGAAGAAAAATCTCCTACCCCACAAAATGTGATTTGTTCAAAGGTGTTTTTTTGCTTTTGCTTCTTGGTCTTTCGCTCAATTTAATATTCCTCACCTCTTCACCTTATCGAAAAAGCGTCCCTTTCGTCCAGCCGTAAGCCGCTGCAGTGCATTTCTCTCGGCATCGTGTTTGAGGAGTTCGTCGTGTCTGCGACAGGTTTTGTGAAACGTCTTAATCATCGAGGCTCGGTAAGTTTCGGTGCCTCCTTCCTTCGTGTTTGAAAAGTGAACTGCCCAAAACGTGCCGACCTCGCGAGTCTATTCGTTCATGCCCTCTGTAGGACTGGGTAGTTCGTGGTTGAGAGGCTCTAGGCGGCTTATTTCTACGTGCCGACACTCAACACACACACACACACGCAACAAAAAAGCCGCCGCCGAAATCGTGAGGCTTTTGTCATAATCGTTCCAAGCGAACTCTCCCGGTTCCTCCGGATTGAAGCAGAAGGATGGACAGTCCCGTTTCGTTTCCTTGGAGACCGTTCGAAAATGACTTCAAAAGTGGACTCATCTATCAGGTCCATCAGGGCACGGAGCAGGATGATCTAGTCGTCGCCAAGAATTCTCGATCATGATCTCTACGTGTGTACACTGGCGGGGAATGAGATTTATGTTGCCGATATGATCTCATGGCTCTGGACACGCACGCGTTGACTAGATGCGCAAAACCGTTCGATGGCTTACGTTTGTGAAGAGTTCCGAAAATCCTCTTGAGTCGGAAGTGACAAACGAAGCTTTTCATTTAAATTTAAATGGAAATGTTTCAACCACCACCAACACGGCTGTGTGAAGGTTTAATAAACAACGGGAATGACCTCATATCTGGGTCTCTCATTTTATCTATTCTTCTCACCCCCTTACTGAGTGTCCACGTTTGCTGCTCACGGACCAATCTTACCCGAAACCAGAAAGGATCCCTCCGTATTTAAAGACTGTCCCCCCAGTCGGACTAAAAATTGTCGTCCAATAAAGATAAGCTCATCATTTATCTTTCCAAGCCACAGTGGAAATGGAAAGGTGCTGGTATTGCCATGCTGTAGACAATTAAATTATTAACTCCGATAATGGAGTCGCTTATAAACCTGACCTGGTTGGATATTTTTGTTTGTCTTCTGTTTATGTTTTTTTTTCTTCTTTCTCTTCCGCATCCGATCACCAGGTCGGTCATAATCGTTTCGTCGCGCCACAAGATGTCCTCCCGGCCGTAATGCGTTAACGAGGATCAAAGTCGCCTGGGCCGGAGGATTTGTTAAAAGCCTCCCGAAAAAAAAGGGAGAAAAATTGGACCAAGAATTTAAATAATTAGCGCTACGATTAGATAGCGCGGCCTCACAATTGGGGTACCGGCTTTCCGGTCCCGGAGAGTTATGCAATTTTTCTTTTCCACCGTTGGATCCTATGCAGGATCTGTTTCTCCCAAATGCCGTGCTCCGACTTGGACGGTTTTTTTTGGGGAACCCGCAAATTAACGCCGTAATTTTTTTCGGGATTATCGTGTGGTTAGAAATAGGAAGAAAGACGGTACCAAGAGGTAATGCAGAAACTCCCAATCCTTCGCGAGTCAAAGCGTTTGGATTTATTAGTTTATTAGCATTAGTCGGGGCGTTCTGTTTTTGTTGTTCTGGTTGTCCCTTGTATTCCTTGTCGTTACAGAAGAACACCTAAAAGAGGCGCACAAAACAGCAGGTACAGTGGAATGGCCGCTTGGTATGTCTATCAGGTCTACTCCCGAAGGTCTCCTCGGGTGGGGGCTTCGTTCGTCAAACTTGTCTGCGCGGAGAAGCCGTCGCTCCTTACGGTGTGTCGGTATCGTCGGTCAAACCTGTCCTGGTTTGTTCAAATCAAAGAATCAAAGAAGTGGCAATGACATTGGCAAATCCCCCGAAAGCTCGCCGGATAGCGAAACCAGGTGCTGCCGCGGCGGATGGCCAAGCTTCAACATAATTAAGTTATTTATACAAATTATTTCTTCCTGCCCGGGGTTGAAGCCATTTCGGAATCTTCTCAACTAAAACAAAAACCTCCGGTCAGAATGGTTGGGGTGTGTGTTGGGCTTTGTTTAACATATCTCTAATTCTTATGACACTGCCCATTTTACAAAACTCCAACCGTGCGAACGGTTAATTTCGTGTGGTGTGGTTTAGCTTCTGGTTTGGTTTACTGTTTTCCCTTCGTGTGCATATTGAGTGATGGAAAAGGGTGATGGTGGTGGTAGCATTGGGCGCAATTTATGCGCAAAGTGTTAGCAAAACCATCGCGATCTTGCGGAAAACAGAGGTGGACGGGGGAGCGAGAGATAGAATTAATAGCTAGAAATGGTATTTTGAATGAAACCGCAGCACGTTTGCGTCGTGGCTCTCTTGCGCTTCCTTCTAATTAGGTGCGTAGAGGGAAATTTACGAGCTCGTAGAAGTAAGTGTTTGAAGAGATCCCAATGGGTCCGGTGTATGAGAAGTTGTGGAACTAGTTTCGAGGTGAAAAAGCTTTAATCATAATTAATAAAGAAGATGCTGGGAAAAGAAATAAAAGCTGAAGCAAACAACGTTTCTATTCTAAAATGTTTTTAGTGTATTTTATAATTATATAAGCTATTTTAATAATTATATTAAAAAAAAATAAAATAAAGTTCGCGTTGAACTGTTGACAATCAATTAATACTTGAAGAAATTAGGGCTAATGGGCACTTTCCAGTTGTGTTGGAATTTACGCTCTGCATTTTCAATATTTTTATAAGATTTCATATTTTTTACAGTAATTGATGTTAGACGACTTCTTTCACAGTGGTTCAATTGATAGTATTAAGGGAAGCTGCTAAAAGAGACCTTACAAGGTTATTGGGAGCTTGAGAAAAGATGAAGTCGTCTAGAATTAATTGAAATGCTTTTCCTGGATGTTTGCCATGAAAAGATTTTGTAATCGAGTTTCTATGTACAAAAAATGTTTTGAAAACGTTTAGATATTTTTAAGACACAGTTTAGACATGGTAGATTTACACTCTATATGATCCTAATATTTAAAAATTTAATCAAACAATATGTATTGAGATCTCTTCTTCACTCTTCCTCGCTAAATTATTCATTTCTTTCAACGAGCACGTCAGTATGACATGACCTAGTGGGCTAACCGTTTTCAGGACTCTCTGTCCAGGGCTGCATCCGATCTTCCTCAGGTTAGACTCAACCTTCATTCAGCTATGGAGCTTTATGCCTCGAGTCCGACTCGTCGATCAGGTGGAGCATGAGTCCAACATCCTCATCACCAACGTATCCTTCCGGATTTGACCATCGTCAGGATAAGTAGAGCTAGCTTGTGGTTAATTTTCCTTCTGCACAGTGTCCGTAGAAGACTACCAAACGTATCAGTGTGCGTTACTGGAGCCTTCTAGATCTCAGGAGTTTGTTCAGCTCGAAGTCCTTCGAACAATGCGCTGGAAGTGGTCCTGAGGTTGTTATCCAAAGATACGATCGTTTCTAGGTAGCAGATCTCCTCAACTGCGTTGCCATTAACTAATATTCAACTTCCCAGTGGGTCGCGAGTTATATTCATTCCAATCATATCAGCCGAGAGCTTCTGTCGGATGTCTTCTGCAAAGTCGAGGAATCAGAGAGTTCGGGTAAATAGCACAATATTACATTGAACTCTAATCATTTAGTGTTTAATCGTCCAATTGATTTAAAATGAATACTCGCAGCTTAAAATGGCGTACATTTAGCATCTAATTGAGGTCTGTGAACTTTTTTTTTATTTTGATTGAGTGGGGCTCCGTCCGTTACTCATAATTTTATGTATTTTTTCCAGAATTTTAAAAATATGATTTCAAAATATACGATCCAGTTCTGCTGAACACCTTCCTACTCCCTAAGCTGTGGTTCGTTGCATCAGTTTGTTGCGCCCGTGTTGACTCGTTCCTATTGGATGGCTCCGGGGGCCATCGAGTCCCACTGCAGCGCAACCGCGTAGGACTTAACCTCCACCTTCCCGCCATCATGACCTAAGCGTCTCGTCCCGTTCTATTCGCCAAACACTCACGGAAAGGCTACCGGGAGGCGAAGATCGTCTTGAAAACTCCGTCAGTGAACTGGCGAACACTCTGGCGCAATGTTAATCGGTCCTGTCTCTCGTCCTTGCAGTACAGCACGCTCTTCTTGCTATAAAGTCGTTTGATTTGGTTTGTTTTGGTCTGCAGTAGACACCCTGGAACACAAGTTTGCCTGCTGCAGAAGAGTTGCTTGGCAGCTCTTTTAACAGTGAATTAGACTTGTGATTTCAGGGTGTCTGTCGTCAATGTCGTTATCGTTTGATGTGCTACGTTTTCCTGTAGTAAATAGTATAAGTAAAGATAAACGCAATCAAATCTTATGTTTGTTCACGAACTATGTCATTCACATCATTGGTAACAAAGATGCTGCGATTAACCTTGAAGTTCTACTTCATTCCATGTGGTAAATGTTATTATTAATATTTGTAAACTGTCGTCCACTAGTTTGAGTTTTACTATTCAATAAACGTGGTTTTACAAAAAATAATCCATCCGTTCTTATTAACTTTTTTTTTTGCTGACCATAAGGTTATTAATTCTCCACCAATAAAAAGATCGTTTTATACGTGTTTTTATTTTTAAGTCTACAGCAATATGGTATATCACTTGCACAGTGTTGTTCTAATTTAAGCTTTTCAGTCACTTATATGAGTCGTCAGTGGCGAATTGTTCTTATCATGAACCATTTCTGTTACATATTTTGGCAATTATTTTAGTTTAGAATTTGTTATCAATTCTCAAAACAAAAAATAAACACAAAGGCTGAATAATGGCATCCAAATAGAAATTAATTGTGTTGTATTTACATTAGTATTCGGGAAATACTTTTGATTACTTCGTTTACTGATAACAGGGTTCGTAAATGCAAAAATTTGAAATCGCCAAAATTTCTGCCAAACGGATCGCTGGAGCTTTCTTTTTACGATTTCGTTGCGGTGCGTCATCTGATTCGTGATCTGTCAACGGGTCCAATGATCGTGGAGCTCAACACCAACACACACGTACTGCCCTTCTGCACGATCCTGTCGATCTTATCTGTATCGTGCGTGAGGGCAAAATTTCGCCTTTGCGTGTGAGTGGAATACAGAATGCCCATTCCGGGAAGGAAACGCAAAGGAGGAAGAAGGAAGCGCGCGCGATCATAAAAGAGAAAATTGAATGAGCAAGATTTGGGGTGCGTGAGCGGACACGGCAACAAAAAAATATGATGAAAAAGCGAACTGCCCCTCGAGGCGGGAGGTATTTTTCAACCCTCGGACAAAGGCGACAGCACACGAAACACACAAAAATAAACCCCACATCTAAGGGTTTCGGAAGAGGTCTCAGAGGAAGACACAGAAGTGCTGGTACCTTGAGAAAAAAGCGCACCGAAATACACCGGTGATAATCATTAAATTAGCTTAATCCGTGTGCTGTCGTTGGAATATTACAAACGATCAATTCCCGTGTCGTAATCGAAAACGCACAACAGACACACACACGCGGCAGTTCAGATTGGATCCTTTGATTTTACTTTTTTGGGAGTTTTTCGAGCTATCACGCAATATTATTCCCCTTGATAATTTCCCTTAAGTAGAGAATTACGGACGAAGCAACCATATCTGGGGAAGGAAAAATTCCAATTTTTTTGTTTTAAGAACGAAACTTCCAACCACCCCACCCCCTCGTAAACCGATAGAAGTGAGGTTCTTATCGAGGTTTGTGCTCCGGTTTTATAGCCAGAAGCCATCAGCGCCGAAGAACACAGGAACAGGTCCGAATGGAACAGGTTTCTCCAGAACCCGGTTAACTTCAGTTCGGTCAGTATTCTTCGTTTAAGCTACCGTCGTATTAATTGCAGTTAATTAGCTCACCGAAAATGGGGGGAATCGACGAGTAGAAAAGCTAGTCGCAGTCACCACCAAGCGGATCTGACCATAATTCTATGAAATATTTCCATTCCGCTTCATTCGATTGTGTCATCCATTTTTCCAATCAGTCCGGACCCCCGTTCTGGATGGAGGCGGAGGGATAGAAAAGGGAAGCGATCGCGGCCAGAATCCGGATTCTATTCTACGACAATAAATACATCGTTCTGCCCCTTTTTCCCCCGCCATAACCTTCGTTTGTGGCCTCTACTCACCCGGATCACTCAGACTCTTATAGCAGGGGGGGACGACATCTCGCGCGCTGGGCATGCTGAACAAATTTTATCGATTCGATGACGATTATAATGGTTATGTCTGGTCGTTTGTTAGCGTATTAGCTGCGGTTGAGCGAGGGCATTTCTTTCCACCGCGCGGTTTGTGGAACGCGCGCACGACGCCCTCTATCGGTGGGTGAGGAGAACCGTACCGGAGGCATCTCTCTGGTTCAATTGATGATGGGCTTATTTCATTTTCGGGCTGAAGGTTTACTGTGGATGTGAAGATTAAGAGGTGTTCTTGCGCTCTGCATCCCTCACTTCACGCTTCATCCCAACCATTCCTCCCCTCGCGTCATAGTAAGAATACGATTCCCTTTTTCGGATCGGGTCCGTCAAGTCGATGACTTCATAAGCCAAACAATGAGCATTTTCGGACCAGGGGGGGAGTTGAGAATTATCTTCGGTATTAGCAGGGGCAATCCAGGTTGGTCCAGGCGGGGGCCTCCGGTACGATCAGGCCAATCGAGCTTAATGGGCAACTAAGCGTACAATTGCGGGAATTGGAATTGGTTTGTGGATACCAGGACAACAAACCGAAAGGCTTCCTTCTGAAGAAGAGGGGAAGAAAAAAAGAGAGTCGAAGGTAATCTGATTAAGACGCCCGGACGGCGTTTTGGTTCCGCTGTGGCTGTAAGATGGTTCGTTCCGTGCTTTTGTGAGGGCAGATAATTTGTGTCACGCACCGCGCGCACAACTGTGAAGAGATGCGCCTTCACGTGACGATTCTTGGACGTGAGGTTTTCTTTTCATCTTAAGGGATTTGTTCTTGTATTTGAATGTGGTTCATCATTGAAGGCTTAGTGTTGGAAAGATTGTTCAGGTATTTTTTTTTATTTGATCCCGTTGTTCTGAGTTGCAGCGACAGAGAGAGAGTGACGAGGTGTGAAGGTGTCAATCATCTGCGGGTGAGCATTAAGTAGCCAAAACACAACATCAGAAAATTAAGCTGCATGAAAACGAGCTTTGGAGCGATCCGTTAAACCTTTCTCTGACTCAGACGAAGCTGACAAGGATAACTCCAGAGACAAAGATAGTTCGTTTGTCTTATTCTCGTCTTGTTCTTGTTTAAATTTACACTTTGTTTTGTTTGATGAAAATAACATATTTAAATTTGTTTTGTAAGTTTATGTAAACCTTTTCATTGAAACCATTCCACTCGAAATGTCCACTTTCCAAACAGAAATATTATGAACTACAAACAGCATCAGTTTGACGTTGCGAACTCCGTAACAAACACTTCGCCACCCATTTCTTGCGAGTGTTTGACCACCGGAGGTCAGCGTCGTGCGATCACTTTCCCTTCTAGCCAGCTTTGACGCGTAGGTTGTATTTAAAATTTTAGAGAACGTCCCCAAGGCACCAATATAAAGAGCAACAATGCGTAGAGAGGCGTTTGGAGTTGGAACAAAATTTCACGCTTCCCAAAAAAAAAAGCAAGTCAAGAGATGTAATGCGCCCGCCGTTTGCCAAACACTTTCGAAAGTGACGACAATCGGCGTTCGATCTTCGCCCGGTCACTGATGAGGGCCTGCCCCGATGGCAACGAAAGTGGCAGCGGGTTACATCACGCCGCCGAAATAAAATCGAAAACCTCGTATTTGCCCGCCCTCGAAAAGAAGGCCACCTTGTGGCTTTTTGTGCGGTTCTGGCACGGGTTTACGGGAATGGTCTTCCCGATCGTGAAAGGTTCCCTCGACAGCACGGTGAATTCAACCTCAGGTTGATCAGGTTTTCGGTGTTTTTTGGTGGTAACCGACAAGCCCTACGTGGTGGGAGGTGGTGTAAGGGCAACTGGAAGATATCGATCATTCCAGGAGGAATGCTAAATGTCAATGGTTTAATTTTCATCGTGCTGTTTTTGTTGCTGTTGTTATCAAAACAGATGAAAATGAAATTGATCCACGACCGGAGGAGGAGGCTGGGAATGTTTCCCATTAGCGGATCTTTTGATACATTCCGGACAAAGTCAATAAATGCCACTAAAGATGGGAAGTACATTGTATTGAGGTCTTCCACAAGTCAAAATCTTTTTTAGTTCATCAAATCATTAGTACAAAGTTATTTAAAGAATTATTACATCTCGACAATCTCCTATCAATTCCAGCCATCTTACACAACAATCCGATCCGACCGTTTTCGATTGATCCACCATCAAAGGGAAGTGTGCTACTACACGAAAAACCCCGGACCAATTACGGCTTATTGGTTTATTGGCTGTACAATTAATTATAAAAATGTCAGCGATCGATTTTTAATGATTTTATGAAGCTGAAGAAGCGACGGACCCTCGGCTCGGCCAGCACGTTCCATTTGGGTGCTGTAACTTTTTTATTTGACCTTTTACGAGGAGTCGCACACCGACGGAAGGGTCGTAAAACGTTGTGATGCAAGCTGCAGCCCATTTTGTCTGCAAATTTGTTGTTGTACGGGCGCATTCGTGGGGGCAGGAAGTGTGGGACTCTTAATGACTGCACATTCGGTTGGAATTGCCCCTGCGGGGGGTTTTTACCCCTAATAAGGGTTGGTTCCCGTTGCTGAAAGAATGCAGAAGCTTGTAGCTGGTGGCACTAATGGGAGAATATAGCTTGTGCAACCACGTCTGTTGAACATTGAAGGGCTTAGTGGTGTTTTTCTTATCAACCTTACATATTTCTGGTATTCAAATCTGGTGCAAAGATGTGTTCAGAATTAAAAGACATCTTTACTAGTGTTTGATTCCTGAAACCCTGTTATTCCTCAAGATGAAGTTAAGACTCATTTGTTTGTATGAAGTCTTTATGTTCTTTTCTTGGAGTAATGCTTCAGAAGCTGTGACTTTAACTCAAGATACCAGAAGTTCATCACTTGTGAAGCACAGTCTTTTGTTGTTCCTAAGCGTAATGAAATTCGAGGTCCGAATCTGATAATCAAGGAGTGGGATGGTGAAGTTTGACTCCAATATTTTGATATTTGGAGCAGCTCGGTGGCCGAGAAGGTTGGAGAGTGGGGCTGGGTGACAGGAGCCTGCTCCGGCTTCATGTTGGAGCTGGCTCTGCTCCAACCGCTCCGGAGCGAGCTCCACTCCAACTGCTGCAGAGCGAAGCGACTCAGGAGCGAACATCAGTTGCTTTCGGTGCGGGTAATTCTGCGGGTGCTTGTGGTTCAACCGCTGTTCGCTCCGGTTCGAGCGTAGTTGGAGCTGACTCCGGAGCTCGCTCCACACGTCTCTGGAGCGGATCGGAGCTGGCTCTGGTTTTTCCCGGATTTTCTCATCAATATTGTAGAGCAAAAGAGCAATAATAATTTCAGGATATTTAGAATAATCTATTATGATATCTTTCATTCTTCTTGTGAGATAAATTTGACTGAATAGAAAGAACACAATAAATCCTTATTGTTGCTATACGAGGGTTAAAGAAGTCATTCAGAATCTCCTCAATACTAGACGTTCTAATTGGAGATAAGCGTAGAAAGTTTGGAAAAATGTCCAGAGTTGGATAAAGTACTCAATAC
>KI423137.1:23565-38193 GCA_000473375.1 Anopheles culicifacies | reverse complement strand
AAAAAAAATACACGAAGCAATAGTAAGGATAGTCTTTTACTACCAGCCCAGGCCAAACGCGTTTGCTAACTCCCAACGGAATTGTTGTCACGTTTGGTGTAGAAAAAGTCGAAGCCGAAGGGACTTTCTGCAGAAGTTGTGCAAACGCATTTTTTTTTATTTTATTCCCGGCATACGGACTACCGCTTCATCTGTAGTGGGTGGACGTTCAGCGGCATCCGGATCCGCGCCCGTCTTGTTTTGGGTCCGTCTCTGAAGCGAGCCTGAAAGCGTAAAATGTCTCTCGTTTTCCGGTTTCAACAACAGCCACGATTCACATTCCACCCAAGCTCATGCTCCCGGCGGAATGGCATAAGTCATTCCGGTTGACTCCGGCGTACGGGCTCGTCGTGAAAAAATTTCCCACGGCGCCCAGGACACGGCTGGCTTGGCTTGTTTCTTCCCACCCAACCCCGCTAACAGTGGAAGCAATTTGAACCTTACAAGGAGAGATAGAGAGAAAATAACTAAAATAAAATAAACCACATGGCCTGTAGTCTCGATAGGGGCGAACACTCTTTGCAGATAATATAAGCCATCATAGTATGAGTATTGACCCCCCCCCCCACGATTTTCCGAAAGTGCTTAAAACCTTCTCCATCTGTCAGACGGAGGGACGGTAGAGCCAAACTTTTACTCCTCACTCCGCGTACGTGAGTGTCCCCTACCATGCTCCAAAAAACCCCCACACACTACGGGACGACGGAAATCTACTCTCGTGTGGAAGTTCATTTTCCTGCTGACTTCCGTTTCCTCTGGTCCACACACACACACACGAACACACACACAGCAGCGCTTTCCACATATGAAACGAACAAAATGGTAGCGCATTGCGGAAAATGGACCGAGGGGGTGAAAATGTGGTCAGAATGTGTGGAAAGCAAAAAAGGGACAAGGCACTCATGTGAATGTGTGCGGGCGTGGAGTCACGAGGCGACAGGTGGTGAAGGGAGTTAAACAAAAATGAAATAAAATAATAAAGAAAAAGAAAAAAAACGATGTGACAACAAACTGCCGAAGGAAAAAGGAAAAATCGTCGCCCGCATTTGGTGGGGTTCGTTTCGCCTTTACTACTCCACTGTTACTTTGCTTGCGATTTGCACGAAACTGTTGATCGGAGTTGGTTTTTCCAATTTGTTTCGATTTGGCAATAAGTGAAACCGTATTATGGCAGATCAAGGAAGAGATTTAGCCGTACGGATAAGAAACGCTTAGGGGAGGGTGAATTCTTTGGTAACAGGTCAATGAACTTTGAAGGGTTTATCTTTACAGAAACTGATTATCGTGTTTGAGTACTGAATTACTATTTGTTGTATTTAGTTTATTTCTTAACATTTAGGGCTATTTGGAGTACTTAAAGTGGGCGACACTACTGGGCTAGTATAGGTTAGTTGTTGCTAAACGTTTTATTACCGTGACAGACCAGCCAAGCCAACGTTCTACATTCGATTGTTTGCATCAACGAGCAAATGAACGTTTGGAAGTGAAGGCTCATTAGCAGACGCTCTATTTCAATCAAATGCCGGGCTCGATGGCTAAAATTCTACCGAATTGGAAACAAGCTCCTAGCAAAGGATACGGTCTAGCTTATATCACATCGTAGGCGCACGTTCATTGCTCGAATAATGACGATGCACATGCACGATAGCATGACCCTTTAGCGATCTATTTGATGTGAGCTTTGACTTCGTTATAGCATACCTATTCAGGTGAATTTGATCCGGTGGCCTGTATATTCCTTTTCTCCTTATGAAGCGGGATCGCTTAACATTCGCAGTTTTAACAAGCATATATACAAAATATATACAAAAATATATACAAGATATATACAAAAAAGGAGTTCGTGTTATAATGGCATCGCCCTATTCATCAGCAAACAGAGCATTTATAAGCACTTCCGTAATAAATTGCATGTTGTTAGGCGATGCGTCATGATGCCGATCATTAGACGCGAAAGTTGTTCGTTTGTGTGCAAAAGAACGATTTACCTCTGAATGGCAGTTGAAAACTATATGTGGTGCGAAAATGCAGCCATAACCATGTTGCGCCCGTTACTACGCAATCCCAATGCTAACAAGTGCTATTAAGCCATCGTGATTTTTACATTGTTTTTCATGGGTTATCGAAACGATTTCTAGTTTTTTAAATAAAATATTGAATAAAAATAAAATATTCTAAAATTATTAATTTCAATTATTAACTCAATACACTAATTGACTGTAAAAATACCATTAGCAATCGTTTGCAAGCAACATTACCAACATTTTAAATAGTGTGGTAATTTGGTTTATGGTTAACTAATCCTTTTTTAAAGTTTTTCAAGGATGGATTTAAATACAATATCGATTACACCAACTGTTTTCTACGGGAAATAGTAACTTCTCCCAATTGGGTCCATTTTGATTTGTTCAGTATTAGGCAAAAAAGGGAACTTGGACCAATAAATCCTGACACAGGATGGTTCCGCACCGTGCGTTACCCTCGGCCTTGTAGGGGTTAAAAGTTTTTTCATTCTTCCTATCCCTCAAGTGCAGGGGTTTCCTTAGGAGGAACAGGTTCGAGTTATTTTACCACGTGACACCTTCTAAGCGTTCACTTTGCCAAATGAAATCACTCAAAAAGATTTAATAACCTGCGATTGTTACGGTACGTGCGGTGAAAGTTGAAAGGTTGTCTCCGGATTTTTCTGATCCTGACAGAGGGTGTTGTTTTTTTTTTGTTTGCCGTTACCCTCTTTACCTCTTCGAACTGGTTCATGTTTTTTCCCACAAGGTTCGGTTGCGCTGTTGCAACACAGGGTAGTGTCCGTAGTAGCACAGGGACAAGAAAATCCAACTCAAAAACCGGAACGACGGTATGGTGTCGCGCCACCAGGCCAAACGTTAGATAAGGATGTGCACACGAGGAGAAAATCTGCGATGCCCGGTGAACAGGAAAAACCCGCCATAAATCAGCATGCGAGACAGGGAGTTTTCTTTGCAAAAAGATTTCCACCATTCCGTTGGAACTTCTCAGCGGTGCGCGGAAGGGAAGATTCAAAATGAAACAGTAACAGTCGGTGGAGAGTTGGAGCGAGGCATCGTGTGGATTGGAAAATGGGGAACATTTTTGCCATCGGGCACGAAACCGATCGATGATTCATCACGGCCGAGCGCCATGTTGGGTTTGCTGTCCGGGGCAAAGTTTTGGCGGGGCCTCTACGCCGTACAAGTGTTACTGACACGAAGCAGGCAATGATAATGGGGCGAACTGGCCTGGGGAATGGGAAGATGATGTCTTGTGAGATGATCGGAAGAGCTTATCGGCGATTTGTTCAAACAACTCACAAAAGACGGGAAGTTTTCCCGTCTGGTGCGATTGTGAGTGGGGTGCGATGGAGGCGGGCGAACAGCGAAAGCTGTTGTAGTTGGCTGATAATCGTCGACGGGAAACAAAATACCGTACCGTAACGAGGCATGTTCGTGAAGGTGGAAACATTTTGTCAACTTGGTGGAACGGTTGATAATACCAATGAGAAAAAAACAGTAAAAAATCGATCAATATCTAAAGTTTTGCACAATCGAGTTTGTAGGATGAAGGGGTTTATTTGAAAATTCATATATTTTGTAAGGAAACCTAATTAACATCACTTAATTATGTTCCGCACTTGACACAACAAAACTTAAAATACGCACATGTACTAGTTTTCTCCATCGTTTGAAATAACCTGAAATAACCTTGGTAATTTATAAGCGTCCTACAACGGATTGTTTAATTGGTTGCATACCATAGAGGCGTAAAAATTGTGCTAAAAACAGATCATTTTCTGTAATTTTATGAAAAATATGTAATGATTGCAATTGTCAATGCATTAGTAATGTAGAATGACAACTCTATCTTGTTTTAAGCGATTATTTGAATTAATTATTTTTACGCCTGCAGGCTATACAAACTCTTATTATTTTAATTGTGCACGCTGTCGAATGTTTGGAAGAAACTAAGCGAGTAATTCTTGCATACCTTTAGGGTGCAAGCAATTTGCAACAAAGAGGTACTTAGTATGAAATGATTATAAGTTCCGAGGAAGGAAACAATCAAACCATACACTTCGTTACCATGTAACTGACTTGATTGATGATAGTTGACCGCTTGATTTGGGCACTTTCGTGGAAATTCGTTCCCACTTTGAACTGCCGTGCAACCTGCTCCTGCCAAAGTCGTGTAATTACTTACCAAGAATTTCCACGTGATGTGTAATTTCTCGTGGATCCAGCATGGCGATCTGGCAGATGTAGTCGCCTGCATCCTGCGGTACTGCATCGCGTATCTGCAGCGAGTAGCCGTTCACGAGCCGTACGCGCGGATCCGGAGTCACTTTGACCGAACCAGCGGTCAGGATTGCGATGCCCCGCTTCCAGGCCAGCACGTACGAACCTATGGAGTGGATGGATAGACGGGCAGTTTGATTAGTGTACTTTGGTTGTATCGAAACGTGCTTCATTTTAGTAGAACTACGGTACATTAGATGCTTTCAAACGTCAACAAACCGAAAAATCTTCGCTCCGGCCAATGATCCGAGAGTGGACTATGTGCGCACTTCCCTATCAATCTGGACCATTCTACCTACGCCTTATCGAAGGACGGCAATAAAGTGTAAGTTTTTATGAGTTCTTGTTAGCAATAAAACTGATAACACGCACCCAAAACCTTCCACGACCGAGCCAGCACCCTTGCAAAAGCGCGGGAAAAGGGAACCCTTGTTTTGATGACTGTTTCTGGGGGTGCTGTGATTATCCCTTCAGTGTTTGTCGATTTGTTCGCTTCCTGCAAACGACCCAACACAACACCCAAAACAGCCGCGCACGCACAGCTCAGATTTCCGTCCAGTTTAACGTGATCAAACATTAACGGGGATATCAGAAGCTTTCGGAAGTGTTTCAAGGACACTGACGTGCTCGATGTTCCATTAGTTTGTTGCGCAGGGTCTAAAAAGTTAGCCGGCCACCGGGTCCCGCGAAAGTCGTAAATCCCTTGACGCGAAAAACGAACCTAATTAAAATTAATGAAGTCTTTCGCTATAAAATTACATGCAAAATTGATCCAAAAACAAAACAGAAAAAAACCCCAACTGTCTAGCATCTTGGAAAAGGCGTCCATTTCTTCTACGCCCTCGCCCTATCTGCTCTCGGTCGTTAAATGGATCGTCCTAATGCAGGAGGAAAAATTAACAATCCCAAAACAACGCACCACTGCTTTGCTGGTCAATGAAATGTTATTGCCCTTCCCCATTAGCCCAGACCATCGGTGTTCGACGACTCTCAATGTCGAAAGTTGTTAAACGACACAGAGCAGCAAACAGTGGGCTGCTTGATGATGACCATTATTGTCGTAGTGACGAGTGTTCTACCAGCTGACGATGTTTTTGAATAGGTAATTTAGTCGGTACGCGCCCTCCTGCGGTGTCCTTTTCTCCACCGAAGATAACAGGGCCGCGGGCCCGGGCTGCGTCGGGCAGTGATAACTGTCAACAGCAGCAACCCCAGCTGTGAGCGGGTTTGTCATGGCCGCGAGGCCTGTCCCATCGACAAATCACGCAGCTCCGTACCAATCACCCGCTAACTCGGCTAGCAATTCGCGCGATAATCTAAATGTTTATTCAGTTGAGACAAATTTTATTTTATTGCTCCCGTTTTATGGCCCGTTCGGACCCGCTCGCAGGGGACGGGGGTTCATGGTAGCTATGGAAGCGGAATAAAATGGCCGCCGACCTGATAGTGGGAAAGTGCTTTCGGGTGCGTAACGAATCGGGGCACTAAATGTTATATCGGCTCGGGCAAAGCGATATCGAACCGGCTAGATGAGTTGGAACTAACTGGAGTAGGCTAACCAGTACAAGATGGATGAGTTTTCAACGGGGTTTAAGTTGGTGGAAGAAGACTAAGCTTTAACGCATAATTAAAGGTTGTCTTTGCTATGCTCTTTATCTGGTTAATGGAATGGGATGTTGAAATGTTTAACAATTTTGTATACAAAAGCTAAGTAATTTGTCATGTTTTAACGGTCAACCGGAGTCTTAAACTTACTTTAAATGTAACGAATTAACTTTAATTAACGAAGAGCAAGTACTCGATCTTTGCTATCGGAATTCATTTTTGCCTAAATGTTATTTAAAGGAAAATCAACGAAAACAATGATTCTGAACAGTAAGTGTAGTAAAACTCATCTCCTTTCCCTCATCATTCTTAACGTTCGTTTTCATTCTCTTCGTCGGGGTCCCTCGCTCTCCTTTCCAACTCGCCACTCTCTGCACTGTCAGAATGACTCCCTTAGAATGTTTTAGAAGTTTCCACTCGGTTACTAATCATATTGACTTTGATATTCCATTTTCTTCCTTCTGTTCTCGACTCATTCCATCTGAACCGTTCCCTCGTACGCAGGAGTGACTATCCTGTTGCGGGTAAATTCCAGTCATGGAGCCAGAAATGGGAGGCTAAGACCTTTCGAGGTTGTAGAACTCCTTTCCATCGGTCATTTTCTCATTTCGCCTTTTAACGAATCACTCTCTCTTCTAGCTAAACTCTAATTATAACCATATTCTTTTTTTCCGACTGCTAATTGAAATAAATGCAATTTTTAATGACTGCCACAGTCAAATTTGAAAATATCCAACTTTTGGAATCCTGGACAACAACCTGTCCTCCACCCATTTTACGGGGTACTTTATCGAGGCGAACTGAACCTATTTAAGTTCAACGTTTAGAGGTCTTGAAAAAATCCAATTCTATTCTCCCCAATTCCTCGATGATTTCGTCCAGATTACAGACTTCTTTGACTAAATTGTAGTGTTGAGACTCAAACGATCATTCCGCTTGGGTACACTGTAAGGTTTGATCCATCAAGTTTAGACGGACTTCAGCAATTAAATTGGACATAATTGGACAGAAAAAGTTCGAGTGGAAAGATAGTTGTATCAGAATGATGTAACACAACCCATTTCTGGGAAATATTCATAAATCAGTTACTTGCATGCATAAACGAATGAGTATGAATAGTACAAGCCATGAATGAAGGGTTGTGTACAGTTGAGATAGAATGAAACAGATTTCAGATTCATGTAGTACATGTGTTTCGTGAGATCGAAGGAAAACTTTTGCACTACTTAACTGAAAGAATACTGTAAGGGTTGAACTGAAACGAAACACCCTTAAAAGATGAGACTATTAGCCATATGCATTTCACTTCACATCAATAACAGAAAAGAATGAAAGGTTTTCCTTTGTTCAACATTTGTGAGTCATTACCACTGCTTAGCTTCTTGCTGCGTACCTTTCGCACGCGTCATGCTGGTATATTGTGCTGGAACCAGTCCGATCGATACGTACGCACACTGCCATCTGCTACAATCCGGTACGCGTCATGCATCAAACGTAATTGGGAGTGAGTTGCCGGTCTGGAAACAAATGCATGCTCGGATGAGCTGGTGATATGCCGGTTTTGTTTCTCCATTGCTGCACGGGCGTCGTAAGACTACGAGTGCCTTGTCTGTCATTTTCTGCGGTCCCTTTCACATTTTTGCCAAACTTGTCAGCATCAGTGCCGTCGCTTTGAAGCGACCGGCTGACTTCTTCCGCCCCCGGTAAATGGGTGGCTATCATTTTCCGGTTAGCCTACTTTCAGGCGCTACCGTACGAGATGGCGCGTAAGAAAGTGGTCCAACAGGAGTAATGTGAGGTCATTCGAATCTTCAGGCTTCCATTTTTCGTTTGCACGCGGCTTCTGAACGGTCCTGGCATGTTGTTGTTGATCCGGCCCGCCATACTGACGTGTCAGTGGTAAGCGTTGCTCTCGATAGAGCCGTACAACGCAATCTGATTGAGAAGACATGCGTTTGAGCACCGAACCATGGACCGTACCTTGAAATGTGAAGAAATGTGATGTACCGTGTTACGGTACCGTGGGTATCGTGCTGCTCGAACCGTGGGATGTAGGACAGCACTCGATTTCAAGAGTACAACATCGTCATACCCGGGGGTTTTGGGTAAACTTGAGTGAAACCGTGTGTATGTGTGGAGTCCAACATCCAATAAGGGATCTGTTTTTGACACAATTCAAATTGAGTCTCGGGCCACTGTGCATGGGAATGGTGTACCCGGCACGGCCGGATTTCTACGCTGCAAACCACATGGACGCTGTTTCGCTGTAAGTCACCCTGTAGCTATACTGGCCGGTGTTGCCAGAATCGATAAAATTTCAAAGCGACATGTACCGGCACATTCGTCCAGCACGTTCCTCTAGCAGCTCATCGGCATCATCGGCGTTATTGACGGTGCGGTTTCTGTGCTTGTCGTTGATTGATTGTCATAAATAATTGTACCACGAACGGACGGTCCATCCGGTCGGTTGGAAGAACCGGTATGGGTCTCGGTCGCAGCGACCGAATCGATAAAAAGGTCATTCCGATTCGTGCCACCATCGCGCAGTGCAAAAGGTGGTACACGGACTGTGTCCTTTTGAATTATGAACAGAACGGTCAGGACGGTACATTGGCGTACGACGATTCTTCCAAGGATAGCCGCATGTCTCCGGGCGAAACAATGAACGTGGGATTATTAAAAAGGGATTATTAAATTGAAATGATCGAGGGAACGATTGGGTTCTTTGAACCAATAAGCATCCTGGCAGCTTGATGTGGTGGTACGATCGATCCTTGTCAAGTCGTCTGTCCGTGGGGAACTATGCTATTTTCGAAAAAGGTTTTGTTTGTTTCGCAATGGAATGCAAAAATGTTCTGTTAAACACGTGTTACAATTGTCTGCTCTTAAAGATTAGTCCGTCCTCCGTCGTGTATATTATATCATTTCAATTGATTGCTTTCCCGACAGTGCTCAATCGTTCCGTTAAGGTGTTGTCCAATTTTCGACACAAAAACCTTTCATTATCACCCGGAAAGTGGCAAAAGAAGCACAGTAGTGCTGGTCCATTTGGTCCCGTCCGCAGACACTGTGCGCATTAGTGGTCGGTGTTGCACCTTTACCGGTCGGCCACCATCTAAAGTGTCCATCAGGAGCGATGGTTTTCGCCCGAAGGATATTGATTGAATTTGCAATCAAAATAAACTCGGCCACAGTGTCCGTATCCTGAAGTCGGCACCGGAACACCGTTCCTTCTTCCCAACATTCACCTGTCTGGCCGACAATCGACCGCAGCTGCTCTATTCCGTCCAGTTGCCTTGTGCTTGCCACCCAACTGTCAAAGCAAATCGATTAATGTCGTTAGCAATAGGTCAGGATCAAGCACACTGGGATTCACTGGATATCGCTAAATCATGTGCACAGGAAGTGAAGGTTCGCCTGCTGGGTATGCAATCGGATGTGTATCTTTCCTGTGCCGTGCTTTGCCGTGTTTGCTGATACAAGGATTTGATGAATGGCCGCTGATTACTGGGTTACTCTGAGCTCATGCTCCTGCTGCTAGTAGTGACCTTTGGCATACGCTGATATATATAACGTTCGGGAAGCGAGTGTCTGGATAGGCTCGCAGAATATCCTACCGATTAGGTGTGACGGCTAGGCAAGGGATCCGATGTCGTACATCACCTGTAGCGCTGATTTATTCTCGTCTAATAAGTTACGAAGCCTCGGTACTCTGGTTGCACGAAAAACAACCATTGCAAATGATTATTATTCAATGGCCGGCACGATTCTCCTGGTTGATGATAATAATGGATGAGATCGTGTGTTTGTATGTGTTAGCTTGATTATACCGGATTACAATGTTGCATTGTAATTTCTATACACACACACAAGCCAGACAATGAAGAACATGCTCATCAATGGAATGTTATTATTCGAGCAAGCTTGATATATTTTAATATCGAAGTTAAATGTGTTGATTTTATTTTGTAACCAAACATCCCTTTTTGCGGTTAACCGGATAATCGTTGTTGTTTTCCTATCGGCTACATTCAATACGTTGCGGGTAACGGTAACATATTGCTACACTTAAAAATTCCCAACCTCACATATTGATCGGCCATATTTAAGATATGCCTTACGCTTTCAACGAGGTCAGTGTTTGTATCGTTTCCCTATTTTATTATGCCGGACCGCAAACAAATTTTCATTTCCCCGTGCCCGTGCTGGCGTTACATTCGTTCGATGGTGCTAGTTTTTCCCAACCCAACACCCAGTGTGTTCGATTTTTGCACGTTCGTTACGTCCCGTTCTGCTTGTTTTGGCCAACGGTCAGCGCGGTCCACAGTTAGAGCACTATTGTTGCATATTAGCGCGACACAGAGGGAAATTTATTGCCTTCAGACACCACAACGCAAACCGATCGATTTCTGTTGGCACGTTGCTTTGGTTGCTCTGGTCAATGAATAATTTTACCGATCCATTTTCCACCCGTGAGATTGTGTGTATTTGTGTGAGTTGGGCAAGTGCGACGAATGAGACGGGTTGTGTGCCCGTGACTACAAAAAAGGGCAGGAAAGAAAAAACACACAAACTTCTCCACCTCATCAATGTTGCAGCTACACTCCCGGCGCTCCTGTGTTAAAGCCAACGACAGCTATGAATTCAAAAATATGACAAATTTTACCTCCCAAAACCCCATCCACTCCCGCATCAAAACCACAACGCCCCGGTGTGATGCGGTCCGGACGAAGGAACAAACAAACGGATCTGTTCGAACGTCCGGGGAAGGTGGAAGGTTTTTCCGTGGTTTTGAATTCCACCGTCGTTATAAATTTGCCATCCATAACGATGACATTAAATATTGATCGGTCTCGGGTCTGCCGGTTGCGGATTTGTCGAATGCTGAGGTTTTTCCGACGCGAATTTCTCACGCTACCCGTTACCATAATGATGGAAGCCATGTCTTGAGGGAAAATAGGCAAGGAATCGTTGGGTTTGGAGGGAACGGGCGATGTGTTAGAGTTGTAATTTATTTTCCATTTAACTGCACCAATAAACAGTGTTCGGTGGCATATTTCTTTCGGCGGAGCGTTTGCTCGGTTTTGCTTAAAGTTTTAATGCTCCAAACAATGCACCCAGGCCCGCGGAGGTCATGTAGGATAACAATGCCAAACGATTGATTTATTGCTCGGCGATTGTTTGTTTTATTGACAGCTATTCGGGGTTTCGGAATTTATGTCCGATTCAGGCGATTATTTTGGCAGCATTTGCAGTTTTGTAATGCAGACGCATTGGAAATTAATTTCCTTTAAAGAAAAAGTCATCTTAACTCTCTTTAAATAATCTAATCTCATCAAACCTTTTACGTGGGTTATGATCTATTTCCTTATTCTCAAGATTTTTTGTTTGTAAGCACGAATGAACCCGTTTAAGGAAATAAATTAAATTCTTCTTTGAAGACATGAGGCATTCCACCTTGGAGGGGAAGGATCAAAGGATACAGTACACTCTAAACTGTCCTTTTGTTTCTTACCGCACAAATGAAGTTTGTGATATTTTTTAAGAAAAAATCCCATTTAAAAAAAAAACACCCTACCCAAACGCTGGCAGCGAGTGAAAGAAAAATATGTTTCATAATACAATAAAACCCGCTCGAAGGATCTTGTCCCATCTCGACAATGTAGTAATTTTTTAGTTTGATCCTGAGTTTAGGATTTTTGTTGTTTTTGTGCTTTGTATGTTTCTGGAATTGGCCTCACCTTGCCAAGCGAAGCAGAAAAGGATTCAGTTTGCACATTCCCCATGGGACGTTCGTCCCCCGGAACCCCATATGCGAACCCTGGTAAGAACGATCCGTGTTTGGGGCACAACAGCAACATAAAAAGGGGATAAATCAATTTGTGTTTTATTTGGCTCAACCCTAAGGCCGCTATCGTGTCCATGCGCTTGCTTGACCACCGAATGACTTAAATAAAACTGCACGTGCTCCCGGAGCACAGCATGTTCCGGCAAGAGCTTCGTGTACAAATTAGGCGGTTTACGAACGAAAGGCGTAGGCGGTCCCGACCCAGCTGAACGCCTCCAATAGCATCGTGTCCGGGGGTTTATCGCTTCTTTCAGTCGCTCTTGCTGACCAGTGAGAATGCGCCAAAGAACCTCCAGAAGGACTCCTGTGGATAATTTCCACATTGTTATGGCTCCCCTGGGGGGTGAACCCAGTCCGGCGAGAGAGATACAAATAAAAAAAAATAATCTGAGAAATGAATGCCTTCCTTGCAGCCATTTGTTTGCCGTTGTCAGGATGTGGCATCAGAAAGGGATGGTTCCCTTTTTGAGAAGATGCTTCCCAAGAAGATTGTGTAACTTAGGTGTGTTAGTGTGTGAGTAGGAAAAGGGGGGAAATCCATTCGACGCTTACCTGGAGAGGCTACTTCGCAGGGTAGTGTAATCGTATCGCCGACAGCGAACTTGAATGCTTCCGATCTGGAGATGAATAGTGGTTCCGCTTTGTTGAGTATTTGACTAGCTGCTTCTCCTGTGAAAGACATCGGATAAAAGCACAGAAAACGGGATCCATTAGAGGAGCGTGATTTAAAGTGCTCCCGGCGAAGGGGAATACATGTGCCGTTGCTATTTTTAAACCATGTGCAAGAAGACGCTTTATATTGAATTTTTAATCTAACATAGTGAATGCTGAAGTTAACTTTCCGTTCGGCTATCACATCGTGACATGACGTGACGCTAATGCCCGAATGCACGTATATTTCGATCATGTTATTCACGTGTTTTCCCAAGAAGAGTTTTTGTCCTACCTCCCGGTCTGAATAATGTATATACATTTTTAATTGATGATACTAGAACCCCATGAATGGTTTGCAATTGAGCTTGAAATGCTTGCCGGCGTTTTTAGCCGTAGTAGCTTTTCTTTAAGCGCAATCTGAATTATCGTTCTCTATCGCGTCTATTTTTCGCTCGCTCTTTGGTTGTGGATAGTTTCCCAAACTTATGAAAGAACGGGCTCTAACGAAGGTAACTCCATCTCGAACACAAGTGGTGGTGGAAAAACTTTTCATTTTCTTCCCATCTGAACTCATCTAAATCGGAGAAACCCGGTCAAAGAAGAGAGAGAGAGTGAGAGTGAGAGAGAGAGATAAAGCAAAATCTGATGCAAACCGGCAGATGTTCGGCAGAAAACTGGGACTGAGTGAATAATAAATGGCACTTGGTGAAAATTATTCATCCCAGCGCATACAGAGCCTTGGGGATAAGTTTTGCCTCTCATATTAATTGGCTGGCTCAGCTTTATACTACAGTGGCTTAGCCTTGGCTAAAGAGAAAATTTGTGCAATGAGACGAGTACCAAGATTTAGCTGAAGAATAGAAAATTTATACTATTTTTTTACAGTGCGTCTGGTTTGGTGGCTTGTTTGATGTAGTTTCATTTTATTGTTTCGTTAAAGTGGTGCTTATAATAAGCTTTATTAAGAAAAATATAATTTAATAAAAAGATTTCATTACCAATGCAAATGTCATATTCGAAAGTATGCTGGCAGAGTTTCAAATCAAGCATCATTATCCTGTGGGAAAATATGTATGCTACTGACGATGAAACCTACACTACCAAAACAATGTGAAAGATAAATCTATTTATAATTCGCTTAAGCTGGTTGATTTTGTTGAAACGCTTCCTCGATTCTCCCGAACACTTTCCCGAAACCACATCTGCTATCGCACGATATCTGTCCCCGTCGGTCCGTGCAGTCCTGCAGGATCTTCCTACACACCCAAACAGATGCTGGCGGTACGTACCAAGCCGAAAGCTGACACCGAAACACATGTGGCCTTGACGGGCCGAGTGGATTATAATTGTGTTTGCCATCCGTGACAGGTGGAGTTTTCCACCCGGTTAGTCGCGCCCCAGAAAACATCGGGTTGCTTCCGAAACGCACGGATCAGGTTGCGTCGTGCTTTGAACCGATGTGCAAACTAACTCCTCTCTCCTTGGTTGAGCTTGGAAACAATGCTGCTGGTTACGCGACGCATTTCACCGGGTTTTCCCGAAACATTCCTGAGCCACTTTTGATAAACGTCTCCACCAGACAGTGGGGAATGTACCCGGACAGGGCCGGGAGACAGAGCAGTGAATGCACAAATTACTTTACGGTAGCTGTTAACCGCTTTCAGCAGCAGGTATTCAGTTAACCTGCAGGTTAAAAGGTTTGCTCATTCACGTGTTTGGAACAGAGAAAATCAGACGTGCTGTGGCTCGTGTTTCGCATGAGAGAATATTGCTTAATTACGATTCAGTGGGTTTGTTGTTGTTTCAAGATCTGAGTCATAGATAATGAAATACAGGAAAGACATATTTCAATTAATTCCGTCGCAAAAGTCTTTTTTTCGGATATAGGTTTAAACAATTAAAGGTATTGTAAAATAGTGTCCTTTCAAAGTATTATACACAATTTTTATAAGCGTATGAAGATATCAGTTTCAGTTTCTCCCTCGAAATGTTTTAAAATAAGTTCAATTGATTTGAAGCAGCGTCCGTGGAGAAGAATAATTTTATTTTTGGTTTAAAAAAAAAAGGCGCAGCTGGCTAAATCCAGTGAATAAGGTGGATGTTCGATGACATTTTTAGAATGCTTGGACAAAACATGTGATAGGGTGGGTAGTCATTATGGAAGATTCGCAGTTT
>KI423137.1:6826-20656 GCA_000473375.1 Anopheles culicifacies | reverse complement strand
AGTCAGGTAGACGAATACTTTTTGGACTCACTGTATTTTTAGCTAACTTCTTGTTAGGCGTAACGAGCTACTCGATCGTACCGGCCTCATAAAGAGTCGTGTCTTCTACATGACTTATTAAATGAAACGTAGCTGGATAGTCGTGTACTGAGTACCGGGGAATGGTCTGGATTGGAAATGAGCCTCGGCTACCGGATTGCTAATTAATAGATCACAGAATAGAGCTACAAAAGATTGCAAAACAATGGGTGACAACCCAATGAAGTCTTGGGTCATTAGGTTACCGATTAGGTCGGTACATGTTTAACATTGGAGAGTTTTTTCCGAGGAGAGAGGACCACTTCCCATAATTTTGACAAATTTAACCAACCATTTTTGACGGTATGAAATGCATACTTTTAGGATTTTTCGCTATGTGCTCCAATATCCTCAAGCAAGAGTAGGACTAGACTAGAGTAGACTTCAAGTCTACTAGTACCGGTACCAAGTACCGAAAATTGATATACATGTGTGATTCGCTTTTCATTACACCAAATAACAAATTCTGTTAAAATTTAAAGCAATTTTTGTTTTGCCCATATTAAAGCTAACAATTGCAGATGTTTTCTCTTTACCGTACTAAAAATCTTCTCTCAAATCCTCACGCCTTTCAACAACAATCCCGCACGGAAATGAAAGGAATGCTTGCTCCAAAAAATTTCATCAAATAACTATCTCCCTAAGGACTGCATGATGTATGATTCCATTCCAATAACCCTTTTCGTTCTTGGGGGAACCACCCGGGGGTGGGTTTTGCTTTATTTGCCATCCCCCTTCTGTTTGGCCATTGGAAAACGTGTGGTGAGATTTTCCTTCTGCACGCTGTATTCACCCTTTGTAGAAGGTCCTATCCAACAGCATCATCATCGGCACCATAAACGGAACACCATCACTTCGTACGCCGGTAGCATATGAAATGAGGAGTCAAAATTTGATGCCTTCCTGCATCCCTCCGGGATCGATGGACACCCTTCGACTCTCATTTTTATTCTTCTTCTTTCTGCACCCCTCTCAAATGGTGGAGAAACCGAAACGGGCACGGAAGGATAGAAACCACGAAAACTATGGAATCGTTTTCACTTTCAGCATGTTTTTCACGCAGTACGTGAGCTCATTTAATCTGTTTCTTTTCTTCACCAACACGGTGTTTCGGTTGTTTTCTCAGCAAAGCTTGCGTGTTTTCTTTTTTTTTAACTCCAATTAAAGTTTTTTTCCTTCCATTGCTGAACAAGGGACAACCTTAATCATTCCCTGTTGAAACGATAGAATGGAAAACATTTAATGGTAGGCAATCGACGGCAGAGCAACAACCTTCTGTTTTGCTCTTACGGTAAGCAATAATCATTACGCCCTTAATTGTTATCGTTTAACCGAGCTGGAAAAACACGCGCCCTGACAGTCGTGTTCGGTGTCCCAAAATGGTGGTTGAAATTATGCAAAACTGTTCCAAAAATAAATAAACACACACCGAGTGCCATAACCATAACCGGGAAGTGTTAAGAAAGAAGTGCGGTTGGCGCCTCGTCTTTTTACTCGCAAACTCGAGCTTTAAGCGATAGCGTACATGTGCGGCACATGCCAACCGCTATCGCTTTCACCATCTGTTGTCAATTGGAACGATTTAAAATGGGAAAATCATACACCAGCTCGAATGGTTCGAGTGTGCTGGCGGTTCTTAAGAGGATGCTTACAGGGATTAGGGAAACACTCCGCGGTACGATACTCCACTCGGTTGAATGATATCAGCGGAGAGGAAAATAGTTTTATAATTACAAAAGCAAACCGTAAACGGAAACGGTCACCACTCGGAATGAGGCCTGAGTGTGTGAACATTTTAAAAGCATTTCAATTGAATTTCCAGCTTCTGCCGTGCTTCTGCCATCCGATTTTAATCAGCCAAATTGTCGAATAGCCTCCCATCCAGTGCGCTGTGCGCTAATCCAAATGAAAATTAAGGATTTGCAAAAGCGCAACCCGATGGCAGCTAGCAGACGGTAGACGTTGCTGAAATGGGCAGAATTAAGCTTTTAACGAACCGAAAGCGGACATAACGATTCGTAATGAGACAGTTTCTTGCCGGCGGTGACCCAGTGCGATGTTCCCTCGGGCGTAGGAGATGAGACCATTTTTTCCAGCCAACCAGCCGGCAAGCCAGGCCTGGCCGTGGCAGATTGAGAACCCATATGCTACCCAGTACTCGGGAACATCAAACGGTGCACATTACTTCAGTGGAAATGGTTCGTTTGACAGTTTTTTTTTTTTTTATAAACGCCTCTTTCCATCGCTTCAACGCTGTGACGTTTCTGCTACATCACCGGCGGGAAATAGAACTCAAAAGCCCATCAGGCTTCATCATCGTTGTCATTTGGCCAATGTGTTCCCGCGTACCGTGCGATTTTTTTTCCTAGAAGCGAATAATCCACCCCACACGAAGGCAGGGAGATTGGGAATTTGTGCAAAAGTTAGCAGACCGTATAATATTCGCCAGGCGTATGGCGCATCCTAGGTTGCCAACACGTCGAAATCAGCCCGCCCGGAAGGCGAACCATGAGCATCGGCTGAGAATTGAATCAGGCCAGGAATTATGAAAATTTTATTAACCGCTTAAAACACACCCACACACAGCCACACGCGCGCTGAATGCCAGAATGCTTTCTAGTCGTGCAATTAAGATAAAAGCGTTGCAACGTGGGACGCGTTCCACACACATACCATGAAACTCGTCGGAGTGGATTTTAATTGCATTAATACCGACGGTTTATGCTGGCGATTATCGGCTTGCTGGAGCTTGTGGAGTCGATCCGGTTCGGTGAAATCGGTTTGGATTATAAAGGACCGGCTGGCTGGTGGGAACGAAACGATCAGTGTTTCGATGGAGCAAAACCTGTTAATAAGTCACAGCGGCCCCGGGGCCCGCTGCCTTAATGCATTTTGCCTTTTCCAAATGTCAAATGTTGCTTTAGCTAAAGCGCCATTAAAATGGGTGGTTGGTTTTTTTTGTGCCAAAAAGTTAAAAACACACACTCACAAACACGTTGGAAAAACTTTGTTCCCTTCCTTGCGTAACGAAATTAGTGCGCAAGTGTCTTGCTGGGAGAAATAAAGAACTGTCAGGTTCATGTACGCCCCGTGTGTACTGTACTGTCTGGCGTGACGGGTCGTGTCAACGATAAATCAGCCCGTAAACGAGCCGAACGAGCCACCCCACGAGCTCCCCTCCCTACGTCCTTCTTTCAATATGGTTTGTACGCGATTTGCCTGCCGGAAATCATCCACACCACCCAGTAGCAGCCTTACGCGGGTTGGAGTTTTTCCGAGTTTCGCACATTTGTGCGTGGAAAGTGCGCGCGGGATGTTGGATGCCGCAAAATGTGGTTATCGTTCACAAAGTTTAATTATCTCATAAATTCAACGTTATAATAATAGCAAGAAGAAGAAGACCCGAAAAATCGTAACCCACCACCGGAAAAGGAAAAATGAGATGGCGTGGATGTATAATGGGGAATTGAGCTTCGCTTTTTTTACCTTTTCCTTCATTGAGCGCTCCCAACTGGAAGCGCTTTCTGGTCGGTTTCTAGCCCTTGTATGCGCGCAGGGAGCATATTTTTCTGCCTGCTTGCCCTCTGCTTCACTGTCAGAACTGACTTCCCAGTCCGGTTACTGACAGGTGTGGGGCTTTTTTTTTGTTTGCTGCCAATTTGTGTGAGTGTGTACGAGAGCGCGTGAAGATGCTGGTGACCATACTTTTGTCGGCGCAAGACGCTCTCCGTACGCGGTATGAATTGCCTAACTTCATTATAATTTAAATCTTCCGCCAAAACCGATGGGAGCACAAATCTCTTCCGGCCAGATGGAATAACGCGACAGCCGAAAGCGGTCGGTTAGGTAGCAAGGGCGTGCATTATCGTACCGTGCAGACGGTACCAGCCTGTCCCAAAGCTGCTTAATCCTCCTAGAGTCGCTGATTTGTGTAGAGACGAATGAATATTTAAATGGGGCCGTGCCAGTTTTGTGCGCGAATAAATATTTGGGAAGCATATGTTCGCTCATAGTTTGATGGAGCGATTTTGGGAAGTTTTGATAATTAAATGAAGTCAGTTCGGGTTCTGGAATCAAGATAAGGATTAGTGAGCTATTTTTTCTCTCCTAACAAGTTTTGCTACTGAAATCCCAAATAATAATAGCAAGAAAAACTATTACAAAGGTTATTGCTATAAAAAGCTGTAGCAAAACAAATAAATTTTGCAATCAAACTTCAATTTGCATGAAAAGATCATTACCGTAAAGCGCATCAGCAAAAGTAGCCAATTAATTGCCTTATGCTTCTTGTCATTAATTTTTTTTTTCGGGAATGGTTTTTGTTTTATAAATATCTCCTTTAAGCAAGATGGATAGTGTGGCAATAGAATCGTCCTGCCAAAAGTTGTCTATTCAATGGGCAAATGGTAACAGTCATGGTAACTGTGCAAAGCCCCGGATTAGGAGGATTGTCCGGGGGAAAATGAAGTCAAGGCACTGATCGCAACGTTCGCGACAAGCAGTGTTTGGCAAGGAAGCAGGACTGCAAAAAGTAAAACAAAACGGCCCATCATCGTAAGCCCTCCGTAAGCCCTCCCAGAGCTAGCGCGCATGAGACAGCGAAGGGTGGTGCTATTTGGGGATGGAAGGATGCGGAATTAAAATGAGCGCTTTAATGGCTTATGATGTCGGTGGTTTCTATTCTTTAAAGATTGTCTTTAGAAGGATTAACGTAAAAGCGTTAGAAAATATCCACGCCCACGATAGTTTTGATGGGGTGGAATGGAATAGCAAGAATTTTACTCCTCTGCAGACGAGTTTCAATCGATAAAGCGTTCAAATAAAGCTTTTGTTGTTGCTTAATAACAAATCAACAAACCTGTACGATTGGAAACGAGTTTTCCTATCTCTTATCGGCATTTCCCATCATTTACACCCCGGAAGATGATGCTCGAAGCATTCAACCTCCCAGCCATTGGACTGGATTGCTTCTTCCACCCAGAAGAATAGTGCCAGCGCCATTTGACTTTAAAGAACGCCTCGGTACACGGAGTGTTGTAACAATCAATTCTACCATAAGTTATTTTGCTGCTTCCGTACAGCTCGCTCGGACCCGTACCGGTGCCACTTATTTCTTTCCACGATTGCTGCACAGTTTACGGTAATTTGAATCGAGCTGGAATCCACCTGCAATGGTACCGCATCTTGTAGGAGTTTGTTGCGACCAAGCCGGTACCATGGTCGGTAAACATGGCAGCAAATAACGCTTCACTAAATTGGAATTGGTCCTCGAACTGCAGGCATGCGGCAGGTTCAAGAGCAGGTTTAGTGTTTGATTCTGACGCAGATACCACATCAGCATTTCATGAGGTGAGTCAAATCAAAGCTTCGTTCAGATCGGGTTCGGGATGGCTGATGGGAGTTTTTTCATCTCTTCTCTCTGCTGGTTCTGTAGCATAAGAAGAATTGTTTGACTAGAAGATGGAGAGTAGGTTCGAGTGGATAGCAATAGGATTAGATTTGTTTCTCAACATCAGACAAACGAACGGAATGATATCAAAATGCCTTGCTGCAGTCTTCCATCCCTTTGATCTTTGATTTAGAAAAACATGCTTTGGCAGTTTGAATAGGATGAAATATTTTATAAAAGATTGCAAAGGCTTTGTTTCCTATTTTATATGATTGTTGTTTGAATTTTTTGTAAATATTTTCCAGGAAAAACAGCTGTATTTCATTATGGAACCCATTCCCTTTATATCAATCGCAATGGGGCGAATGTTTTCATTAATTATGTAAATGCTCACTGATAAAACGCCAACTCATTGTGATTGCACCAGTTTTCCGGTTTGTAAGTGTTACTGACCCACATTATTAGCAGCATAATTAACATGCCTTCATACACAAACACTCACACACTGTAAGTATGATTTCAAGCATTGAATATCAAATCCCTTTTTATTATTCATCCTTTTTTCACACGTTGAGCTGTACCGCTACACAATTTTTGCGATCACATTAAATGGATCATAAGGAAACCCCTAAAGAGGACTTATTTTAATTACTCAACACGCGTGCCGCCCAGTAAAGAAATCTATCTTGTTTTGTTCTAATTTAAATTAATCATGTACACAAAATAACCTTCGTCTTCATACAGTGATGAGCAATAAGTGATGGTTTGAAATGATTTGAAGAATCTCTTGAAGAAAGAAAAGAAGCTTGTTGTATAAATGCATGATCAAAGGATTGAGTATTAAACCATTTCATGAAAACTGATACGGAATTTCAATAATAGCTTTGAATAAACTAAGAACGATAACCACACAACGCGAAGCAGGAGTTATGGAAATAGGTAAGGGGCTATCCATCAATTATGTAACGCTAAAATTGCGATTTTTTGACCCCCTCCCCCCCCAGTGTAACAAAACGTAACGTTTGGTTAACCTCCCCCCCTACAAATTACGTAACGTATAACCGACTGAACCCCCCATATAGTGCCTAACAGGTCAATTAGACCACTTTTTTTTTTTAAATTACTGCGTCTTCTTGTAGTATAACTAATGCTATTTATTTAAGAATTTTAAAATTTCTCGTTCAATTAATTTTTTACTAGTGAAATCAAAAAGCTTCGGATTTTTACGACCGCTTACCCGGGTACCGGCTTACCCTCATTTAGCCAATTCCACATAGGACCTACACGGCGGCTTGTTCAGCTACTGAAATAACGAAATGACAACTTAAAAAAACCCAGAATATTTTTTCCCGTTACGTAACAAAAGTATAACTCCCCCCCTCCCTTGTGTAACAAAACGTAACGCTTGAGCGAACCCCCTCCCCCCCCTATGAGCGTTACGTAATTGATGGATCGCCCCTAAGGCATAAGAGTCAGGACCGAGTACGTATACAAATATGTGAAGAAACTAAGGAGGAGTTAATTTCAATTTGATTGGAAAGGACGCCTGCAAAGAGTGCAATTATTTCAGTACACAATGTGCATTGAATTCTTCTTTTAAAAGCCATCTTTTCAACAGTCACAAACCCTAAAAGATTTATACGATTTATGTCATCGCGCTCAACTGCAACAATGATTGTTAAAGCATTAAATTCTTCGTGGTTTAGTGATTTATCAAGCAGTGCACTATCCAAACCCTACGAATGCACTTCGGTTTCACACCAAATGCCCCTGAGTGAAGGCATTTAAACGCAATGAAATATTAATATTCACACCCGGTCAGCATTTTGAATGAAACAATTAAAAGGCTAAAAAAAGCGATGGAAAATTTAATTTGCCATCCGTCGCCGCATCGCCGTGGTATGGTTTTCCTTTACGATTATTCAAAGCGGAAGGAACCTGCAAGTTGTGCAGTAAAAATTCTGCCCAGCATGAAAAAAAAAACATGCTCCAAAGAAAGGAGGCAACAGAAGAGCAGAAAAAAGCAAAGCATCGGATATGCGTACATCCAGTATTCGCAGTAACGTCAGCGATAAATCATGCATATTCATGGCATTTAATCAATTTATGATGCACGGCTTGCCCGGTCCCGGAGCACACGTTGTGATAATTATAGTAATTAATATTGTTTTCATTTGCACTTGGCAACCCCGGTCGCACGGGTTGATCCCAGGGTTATGCTGGGTTACCGTTTTTTTTTGAATTGGCTACCGATTAAGTGCATTTCCGGTATGACTGGTAGTAACGGAGGAGAGGGGGATAGTTGAAAGGTTGGTTATGTGTATTGTGAAGTGGTAAAGCTTTCGAAGTGGTTGGTGTTTAAATCGGTTATGGTAAACTATGCGCCCAGGCTTTGTCACTCACTGAAAATCGTTAGCTCATCAGTGTGTACCATTGCGGTGCGAAGGTTCTGTACCGCACACCTACACAACAGCACCGCTTTTATTTACTACGAAAAAGGTTTTTCCTTACAGTAGGAGGCACAAAAGATTCGACAAGTTGAAATGAAGTTCACATCTACGATTGCTTTACAGCCAGTGACAGTGAAAGAAGCGAAGGAAAGAAAAACAACACACAAACACACTTCGCTAGCAGGGAAAAGCGGACGACAACTGGAGGAAAATTCTATTACCAACCAAACACCGCACACAATCTACGACAATTCAATTTAGTGTTGGGAAGCTGCGTGTTGGCAAAAGGGAACGAACTCAACACATGTGCTCATACACACACACGCACCACGAACTGCAGCATGAGTGCTCGTGAAGATAAGGCCACCGCACTATTCTACGGACTTCTACAGAGTGAGGATTGGGTTTTCGTGTAGCGACAGGCAAAATCTACCCAACATTTTCCCAACCATCGTCGCTTTATCTCAAGAAGCTACATTTTGCCGAGCGGTTACTTGGGAATGGGAAGATCCCTCTTGGACCGTTCCATTACTGCACCGAGGAACAAATCGCACCCAACGGCACATTTGTCGCTTGCTGGGAAAAAAGTCAAAATATTACCTTGTAATTTCAAAACTTAGAGTTCAAACGTAGTCATGGAAATCATTCCGAAAACCACAACGGCAAATTAAAAATTAAAGAAAAAATTCCATTGAAACACTCCACACAGTTTTCGATGTTTTTAATTAATCTCTAAGTTTATGATGATTTTTCTGTCATAACATGTCATGTTTTTTTAAATGTATAAAATTTAATGTAATACAAAATGAGACAGTAGCCAAAACTACACACACAAAAAGTAAATATATTTTAAAATTTTTCAAAAACAAATTTTTTATCGTTTCCGACCAAACAACTTATTAAAGTGTTAATAACTTCACTTTATTTGAATATGTTAGGTAAAAGTATCAGGCGCCTCCATCGAATGTTCAGTTTTTTTTCAAAATAATTTGTTTTCTGTACAAAAAATTTTTAAAAGGTTTTTAATAACATACGCCAATAAATTCAATCGAGCTTTTATTTGGAGATACGTTCTTGAACTACATAAAAATGTTATGTAAACTTCAAAGTGCTTGTTTGAAGCTACCAATTGAACTCCAATGCTACAATTTTATCCCACCAACTTGATCTAAAACGCCCACTGTGCACATTGTAACGATGGCAACCGTAAGCTCCTGTAGTGTTGCTTACCGTTGTTCGGAGAGGTTGAAGCAAACGAGGGATAAAAATCCATCCATTTGAGACGGATCCACCTAGCACTGCAACACGGCAAAAGCGATCCTGATCATCAGCATATAAAAACATTCATTTCGATCAACTCTTAGCGGGCGCGACGCTCGTTCGTGTTGAAAGGACTCGGATGCGTTGGTACCTATTGGATTTGCCGCAATCATTTTCGCATCCTTGATTTTTCAATTCAATCTTCGGCAGTCGTAGCAATCCTGCATTGCTTGTTGGTGCTCAAACTGACGCAATGTTCCATCTTTTTCCCTTTCGATTCTGTAGGTAGTAAATGGCCACTCTAGCGTTTGCTCACCTAGAATCATAATGTTCAATTTATCTTCGCCCCAAGTGGTGCTGGAGAATCATTGCGAAAAGTTTATCAGGTTGCATTCTCTCCTTGATCGGCTAGCCGTGCTGGTTAAGAAGGACAAGTAGATCCGTTTCCAACTGACCGCGAAGGTGGAATTATGCTTAATATTGCTTTCTTTACCGTGCAGAGAAAAAAACGAATGAGAACTTTTAGCAAATAAGTAAATTGATTTACTTCCCGCTTCATAATGTCGCTGTTCCGTGAAAAAGAGAAAAAGTGAGATGCATGAATGCACATCGACCAATTGCATCATTCTTATTCGGAATAAGGATAGATTTCTTTTCGGTACGAAAACAGATTCTCATTTCATTTCGTTAGTCGTTGCTACAATCTAGCAGCTATTCTGTAGCCTTTCCAGCTCTTTTGTCAAGGAATCCGCATCGCACTGACTCGCTGCTACATGATAGGTTAAGTTTACTTCATAAATACTTTCACTCAGAATCCCTCCAGTTGGTCGGGTGCGAACGGGTGCAGTAGCAGCAGGGAAGCAATCTTCACAATCGCTTGTATCGCTTGATGCCTTGTTAAAACTTTTCCAATAAAGAAAAACGGCGGCAAACTGGATGAACCGTGGACCGCTACTGGAACTGTCGCTAGTTGGGACGAAAAGGAGCAAACAAGGAAAAGAAAATGGCAACTACATCTGATACCACTCCCGACATTTTGTTTGTTGGTTCCAATCGAACGATGAAGATGAGTCCGTGACGGCATAAACGTCACGGAAATGCCGCAAGCAATTGGAGAAAAGTTTGTACGGGATGCCAATCCCGGTACTGCTTAAGTGTTTCAAGGGTATGATCGAAACGAAAAACTACATGCGAATGGCGAATGGGGTTTTTGGTTGGGCCTGTAGCTTAGAGTTGGACGGTGCCACATGCTGGTATACTCGATTACATGAGCTCTTTTCCTATCAGCGGATCAGAGCGACGAAAGTTTCTCGAAGACGCTTTTATGGTGGTTATTTATTTGGGCGCTTTCACACCGCGCGGTACATGATTTCTTTTCACATGCTGAGATCGATGCTAATTATTGGCAGTTATTTATCTAAAACGGTAGACACTTGGACGGGAAGAAAGTCGTATGCGGCAGAGTGTGGCACATCATTAATAATCATCATCATTATAAACGATATGATTTTCTGCGGAAAATATATCTTTAGCTCGCTGATCAGTTAGTTTGATCACGTTCTGGGTTGAACGTCAGCAGTTTTCTCGGACGTTCATTGCACCATTTAAGCATCGATTGGCCTGCTTTCTATGCCGGAAGGGGATCCGGAATTCCGAGTTTCGACAGCATTTGAGAGGCTTAGAAGCTGGAATGCTCACATAATAGAGATGAATTTTATTTCCGGGTAAAACGCCTAACAGTATGCAATTATTGTTCTTAGATTTGTCTTCAGTGGGGCGGCCCGGTGGGAGAGTGGTTCGGCGCTGGGCCTTCACACCACAGACCGGGGTTCAAATCCCATTCGGACCGTCCCCCCGTAGCATGGACTGACTGACCTGCTATGTGGTAATTTAAGTCTAATACGGCCAGGCCGTCATACAAGAACAAGAAGAAGATTTGTCTTCAGCAGAACGAGCGACGGTGAAGTAAACAAATAGACATTACTTAGTTCTTAACGATAGTTAGGAAAATTTGGCAGATTTGGGGATCATTAAGGCAGAGTTTTGTTCATTTCGTATTCTTTTGTATTTGTATTCTTTGATAAGCTTCTAAAAGAACATGAGACTTGCAATACTTTTATCTGAGTGCATTTATTAAGTAAATCCTGCATTTGAATTTTTAAATAAAATTCTAGCTTCATGTATTTGCAGCCTCTACAATAAAGCGAAATGAATTATACAATTCCTCTCTACCGTACCGTGATGGCAGCCATATGTCACTTTAAATGTCAATTTCTCATTCACAAGAGCCTCACAGCGCAGAGGTCACGTGTCTTGTTCCAACGCCATAACGATTGTGTTGTTTGCCCTGCCAGAGACCATCATTTCACATTTTAACGTACATTTTCCACAGCTGGGCGTGGAAAACTTTTCAACGCTACGGCTTCTTTCCCCGTTAAAGGGCACAGCGAGCACAAACATAGTCCAAATTGCTAATGTTTTTACGCCTCGGGCAAAACGCGCGCCCGAGCGCTACACGAAACAATCGATGCTAAATAGCGCCACTATGCGCCCTTCCACTCAGCGGAAGTCGGGTGCCTTTGGGGTGCAATCTTATTGTCATGTTTAATGGTGCAATCTTTGCCGAAACTTTGCGCAATTGTTTTGGCAGCCACAATGCTACGGGGAGTCATCAGGAATGAGAGGTTCCATGTGCACATGAGCCAGGCAGTTAATGGATTGGGGCAGCCCAAGAATCCACGCTGAGCGCATAAGTTTCAAGTGATCTCATAATTGATAAACGAATTTGTTCTCATTTATTAAGCCGTGCAAGAAGCTTTTGCGCTTTTCCGTTCGCACGTGGATGTTTCTTCGATTCTTGGCAGTGGTTCGACCGATTATGCAACCGTTACCTTATATATTCACGTTTGTGTGTGTAATTTTTCATTTTCCAAATCGTTGTACCATGCCATAGAAGCTCATAAATTTTCCCCCGTGCGAAACGGTTGAAAGTTTTACGAAGTTGGATTACAAAGTTACAAATTCGGAGAAGGAAATCGTGGTAGATTTGTCAAGAATGTTATGGCAGTTCTATACCACGGCTTCGAGCTGGCGCTTAATAAATGCATCATCCTGATGACTTTTCCTGAAACGACTTGTTTTTCTCTAATTTCTTCTGCTTATAATACCTTTTAAGTAAGCGAACCAGAAAATATGTCATCTACATGGGAAATCTGCTTTCCTCCAGTGAGAGTTCATTTTTTTGTTGCTTTTTCTTGTTGGAGGATTTAGAGCTTCTCTATGTAAACGTTCCAACCCACACACAAACAACTTTGATGCTTCAAACATTGTCGAACGTTCAGTTCGTTCGGTTCAATTTAGTGTTCCCGGGTTCCATACTTTGAGGGAGCTAAAATTGAATTACAACTGCTTCCGGACAAACAAAAACACATTTACATACTAAATTCGATATTTTATGCAAATGCACGTTCCGTTAGTGCTGGCTCCTGAAACACAAGCTTACATTTGGAAAGTGCACAGGATGATTTTTGCCGAGTTGCATCAAAGGCTAAAGCTCATATGTGTATCATCCCTGACACCGTAATAAGGACACAGGCTGGATCACATCCATGTACCAACGTATCAAAGGGATTTCGGAGGCCAATTTGCATCTCATTCAAATTCTTCCTACAGTATCATGGATCAATCGAAATGGGTTTCCTTTCTTCGGCAGCTTAGACGTACGGTTTGTTTGGCTTCATTGCGCTTCATGGCAGGTTTATAAAATACACATAATAATTGACAATGAGCGGGAAGAGACGAGACCTGCATTCTAACCGCAAAACATGTAGAATACTGGAAGAAAAAAAGGCAACTTATCGCTTTCCGTCATCCGATACGACGAAATTCCAAGTAGGAAGAGTGGAACATTCCATTGCATCAAATAATCCCAACAATTCCCGATGGCAGTTGAAAGACCAATTCACTTCCGGACAATACAGCCATACAGGGCTGGGCGAGGTACGGAAATGGGGTGATGAAAACTATTTCAAAGTATGGACGTTTCCGCCCTATTCCTCCATTGATCGATTTCGTGCAAAACACGAGGAGTAAATTCGAAATAGCAGTACATCGTGATAAATTGTGAAAGGCGCTCAAGAACTGAAAGCTCCCAAGATTGATGTGCCCGAGACCGACCGGACAAGTTGGATGGCTAGAGTGTGAGAGAGAGAGAGAGAGAGAGAAAGAGAGAAAAGTGACATCGAAAACGGAGCAAAAGAGTCGGAAAAAGAATGCCCGTGGTTTGGAAAATGGATGATCGAAAGATAGGGCTAGGGCGTCCCATTGCCGCTGAATGTCCTGAAAGACCGGTTAGGTCACAACCCGTGTGCAAGGGAAGTGCAATAAAAGGGACTGCCCCGTCTAAAGTGAACGAAAAAATGCTTTATCGCTTAATTAAGATCATAAATGGATGGCCAGAACATTAAAAAAAAAAAAAACTCGTTCGACGGCCAGTTTGACGACGAGCCGCAGCGATGATGGCCATGTGCGAAATGTGCACCATAGAAAGCGGCAAAGAAGCATTTTAAATTAAATTCCTTTCGCATTTAGCTGATAAGATGAAGGCGCAAGGGAGTTGGAAACATCTAGAAAAAAAGGAAGGGAGAAATATTA
>AXCM01002394.1:0-32292 GCA_000473375.1 Anopheles culicifacies | reverse complement strand
AAGTCATGGAAACCAGAAATGGCAGGACAAGACCTCTCGAGGTTGTAGAGCCATAGAAGAAGAAAATATAAAACACCTCTTAATTATCAATCTCAACAAGCTATTGAAGTTAGTAGGCATTAAATAAAAAGTTGTAATAATTAGATCTAAAGTATGTATAATATTAAAGTGAACCCGAGATTAGTTGAGAGAAAGTTCAAATAAACTTTGTCCGTTGACCGAATCAGACTGTTTTAATAGAATGTTATATAATTCTGCCTCATTTGAATCTAGTCCAGCGAAAAAAAGGATTCTGGTTATTCTGCTGAGCCTTTCAAGAAGCAATGATGTAATGGAATCGTTCATAATATTGCATTAGTGTTTTTCTGCTCATACTAAATCTACTCATTCTCGAACAGAAATATCTCAGGATCGTAAAGCATTAAAAGCTGGTCGTGAAGCAGTTGAAAATCGTACAGGGTTGTCCCGATCCTGTACAGTTGACGATAACGAAATGGATTAGGCTAGAAGACTAGTAACTACATGCATATGGAAGTTTCTAGAAGATAAAACTTTAACGGCAAGCAACAGAAGAGGATCTTTATTTCCCATACCTCAACATAATCCTCATTGTCCACACGGTACGTCATTTGAGGTATTTTGGATCTCTGGTCTAGATCTCCAGCCAGTGGGTTTGGGTCTCAATAGCTTAGAACAATATGATGCAGTCTAAAGATAGAGAATCTATCAACAGTTCCTTACAAATATAGAATAGATGTGTATCGTAGTGACTTGATTGTGAAACATTTTCAAATCGATCCATTAATTAAGGTACTTTAACTTTAGGCAACATTAAGCTTCTATTTAACTGATGTTTCAAAATTGGCAAAAGAAAATTTTAATAATTCAGATTAGTGATGACAAGTTGAGTTTCTATCTGCAAGACCAGATTCTATAAATTCTTTTACATCACTAGTTGGTTTAACTACTCCGTTTTTCCCATTTAAATAATCCACTTAAAATTATTGAAATCGAGATAGTCATATAGTTGTGGTAAAATGGTAATGTGAAAAATCTCTAAAGTGACTTAAAAACGTGAAGGACAACATTAAATTAATTTCTCAATTGTTCCCCACGGTCGAACGCCGAATGAACGCCAACAGAACAAAAAAAACATATTCAAATTCGGTAATGGTTCGTTCGAATTAAAAAAGTGGCACATAAATGTGCGGTACCATTCCACGCTAATTAACTTGGGAACATATTACCAGGCACTAAAAAGTTCGGGATAAGAGATAGTAACAGCAAACAATTTAGCGAGCGTGAGAGAATGTGCAGATAGAACACACAGCTCATTATGATGTTAAATGTCAAGGTTGCTCCGGACCATTGTTTAAAGGTGGCACAAAGATCGATGTATTTATCAGCAATGATACAAATTAGCAAAAACAGCAAAACCCTCTCCGAAATATCACCGAATATATTTGCAAGGAAGAAAGAAAGAAAAAAAACGCTACCAATAACGTTTCTCTTGGTAAATGTAGGCATTACTAAAGTTACCCATATCTGGAGAAGACATTCATCATGTCGCGTAAATTAACGTACGCAAGTGAATGTGTTTGCAATTTCTATCGAGTTGTAATTGTTTGCCCTAATCAAGTGCTCACTGAAAGGACACCAGCAAATGGAAGACACGATCAGGTGGAATCAACGCTCATACGATCACACCTAAATGTCAAATATCTTCCTTTTTCCAGAACACGATTACGCACGACGGGCACAACGAAAGCCGATCGACCTCCCCATCGGCCGTAGGGATTATATGGTGAAGGCGAAGGTAACCTTCCTTGACGAAACCGGGTTGGGTTCGTATGGTTCATTTATGCCTTCCCATTTTCTGTTGCCGGGAAGCCGATCACTATTCCCCCGCCACTGTTAGCGATTCTGCACGGTAAACCTTCACCTTACACGCTTCCGCTCCGCTGCTTACAGAACTTGCAGCCCAGTTACAGCTTCATGCCGGTTACGGCCGGCGGTAGGGGGTTTCATAGCTTCATTCACTGCACAACACACCCCGTGTGGTCACTACTTTCATGACGTATAATTGGGCGATGGACATGCGAGTGGATCGATTTGCTGCTTTTGTTTTGCCATTTTATTCGCCCCCCCCCCCTTGGAGTGGGCCGAATGCACAAAAGCAGGGTGGAGGATGCAGACTGCAAATGTGTTGCTGGATCTGCTTGCATTTATCGAGTGTGTTGTGTTTTTATTTTCTCGTTTGTTTGTTGCTGAGGACGCTTCTTTTTCCCGATTTGGTTGTATTCATAGCTTCCTTCGTTACTACGTCGGTTATCTTGCCTGCAAATTCGTCCTCGCGTCGATCGCGTCGCTTTTGCTTCCCGGTGCGGTGTTTTGTATAAATAATCGCGCCACGGTACGAAACCGTATCATTGATCACCCAGCGTCTTCTGCAGCAACACCTCTCTTCGAGTATCCAAAAACACTAACATCCCAGCAAAATGGGCTTCAAGGTAAGTGATGGACGATGGATTTCGGCTTTGGTTGGCGCAGTGTCCTGAACCGGGTGTTTTGATTTCTGTTTGCAGTTCGTCGTTTTCCTGGCCTCGCTGGCCGTCGCTAGCGCTGGATACCTGGAGGCTGGCCATGCCGTCCAGTACGCCGCCCCGGTCGCTCACTACTCGCCGGCATCGTCGGTGAGCTACAGCACCATCTCGCAGGCTGCTCCGGCCAAGCTGGCCTATGCTGCCCCAGTCGCCAAGACCATCTCGTACGCCGCCCCGCAGGTCTATGCCGCTCCTCAGGTCTATGCTGCCCCGGTTGCCAAGACCATCGTGTCCAGCCCGGCCGTTGGAGCGACGCACGAGAGCACCATCCGCTCGCATGATGGAACCATCTCGCACTACTCCAAGGCCGTCGATACCGCTTTCTCGAGCGTGCGCAAGTCTGACACCCGCATCACCAACGAACTGCCCAAGCTGGCCTACGCCCAGCCCGTCCTGGCCAAGCAGGTTGCCTATGCTGCCCCAGCTGTCCACACCACCTATGCCGCACCGGCTGTCCAGACCTACACTGCCCATGCTGCCCCAGCTGTGACTTATGCTCATGCTGCTCCGGCCGTCCACACCACCTATGCCGCTCCGGCTGTCCAGACCTATGCTGCGCATGCTGCCCCAGTGGTCGCTACTGCCACCAAGACGCTGACCTACTCGCCGGCCGTCCAGGTTGCGCACACCACCTACGAGGATGCTCACGCTCACTACGCCTGGTAAAGTGGGCCGTTTCGTCTTGGGCGATGATGCCTGATGCAATGATCCCTTCCCGATCCTATTTATTGATTTGTTGTTACGATCTGTTTCCATTGTTTGGTATTTTGACAAGCGTTGCAGAACCGCTCCGGCGCGCTTTGCGGCGTCAAAAATAATACAACATCATAAAAAGAATGTTTGCGTTACAGTTCCTTCCGCTGCAAGATACATGCCGAAATTTATCCATAAGTTCTTCTTCTCTGGTAACTTGAAACAAGAGTCCAACAGGTTCAAGATTTTAGAACCTTCCAGGAACTAGGAGAACGTTTAGAAGTTTTTCAGGATCTCCTGCTTTACTCCTACTCCTTAAGGTGCTCGTCGTACATAATGGCAACATATTTACTAAGATACAGGTATCTGGGTTGCCTAAAATTTGTGGAAGACAAGTCAACTCTCTCCACAGTTTATCTTTCAGAAGTCCTCATCATAGATTCATATGGAAAACAAAAAGCAGCAGAAGATTTTTTTATGACTTCTCCAACACGCCAAGATTGCAAGGATCAGCTAGCACACAAGCTGACATGTAACCATGCTTTACTTGCTTCCTTTGTCTCTTCTTCTTGAACGCGGTACTACGTAGAAGGCGCTAGGCTAACAAACCTTAAATCCATCTCGGGCCTTAGTTCCGATAGTGCTGTATCGAACCAAAATTCTACACATTTGTCATCTGTGGGCTCCGAATGTCGAAGATCCTAACTTTCATTCCGAATGGGACCTTGGCTGCAATAATCTGCACGAAATTCTTCAAAATTATCTAAGGATATGGCGGCCAGTCCATATTAAACTTATTTTACCACGCAGGCGAATAGACAGTTCTTGCTACGAAGGAACGGTCTGAATAGAATTTTGGTCCGAGTCCGTCGTGTGAAATACTCACGACGATCCCAATATTCCTTCTTCTTCTTCTTCTCTGGCTCTACAACCTCGAGAGGTCTTAGCCTGCCATTTCTGGCTTCCATGACTTGAATGTACCCGCAACAGGATAGTCAGTCCTGCGTACAGGGGAACGGCCCGAATGGGATTCGAACCTCGGTCCTGTCCGTTAGAAGACTGGCGCCTCAGTGTCCTCGGCCACCGAACCGCTCCTTCCAATATTCCACCGTCTCTTATTCATGGGACCTGTACCATAAAGAATTAATGCCATGTGATTAGAGACTTGGCCCTATGGCCATTTACAATTTTCATACTTCATTCCATGACGAAAAATGGATATGGAATTCAGATGAAATATTCTTAAGTTTCTTAACAATCCTCGCCAGAGAGATCGATATGCCTCAGCCAATCCAGATACTGGCACAAGCTGTAGGCATAGACATCTTTGTTATAAGGCTCCTATGTGGCAGATGCTTGCCAAGTAAATAAGCTGAACACGACAAACATGGGAACGGAGACGAAAATGTTGGTGGCGCCAACAACGTATCTGCTCAAAAAGTCCTGAGGTGTAGAGGTATAGACACATCTCAAGTTCTCCAACTTTTAGTTTCTCATCATTTTGGATTTTTCTGTGAAAGAGTCAGCACCACGTCCGAAACACATGCTACATTGTTGGCTACAAATCAATTGTTCTGTCCCAACAATCAAACGCAACGTAATTTTATTATCAAGGAAAAATGCTTTTTAAAAAGGCATACCATTTGCTGTCAGCGCCATCTATGAGGCTGTAGCTGAAGCAAGTGTGCATCACTTGGCGATCACTGTTTACACTAGCATGCACGCATGGTGTCAATTGACACTTTTATTACTTTTTAAAGCATCTTTTTGTGTGTTATTCTTCAACTTACAGTCTCACAACGAAAATCATAAAAGTGCGTCATTTCAAGAAACAAACTCTAAAATTTCCTACAATTAATGGCGTCAAATGAAATCTGTGCGAAATCTAACAGGCGTAAAGTACATACATACCATGGAAAAGCTTGCGTTTGGTCAGCTGTTTTAAAATGTCTTCCTAACTAAGCGTTATTGACGTGTGATTAAACAGATTCTACAAATCATCCTGTTTGGCTATATTTGTACAGTTGATTGAATACAGAATAATACGCCCGAATTTCACCAGTTGAAACAAATACAATTACAATGCATGAACTGATCCAACGATGTTACGTTTCTAATGAACCATTTGAAAAAAACTGCGATAAGTGGGGATCGTACCTTGACTTAGATTATTCTACATCAGAATCATTCACACAAACAGTATCATACTAGCACCTTGTAGTAATACAAAATAAGAGTATCTCTGTAGTCTCCTCTGTTACACAACTGTGTAAAGCTTAGTACTACTGCCACAAACTGCTCGTTATGCAAATAAATGCAGTTGAGGCGAAATTTTGTTTTATCTAATATTTTAGTAATATGTAAGATATGTGATTAATCTACATGATGTGTATGTATAGGAAGGAAGAATTCCAAGAATCTAAGAGCATCCAATATGGTTGGAGCTTTTTTTATTAGCCATAACTGTACCCACCACCTGTATGAGTGAGATGTATGGTAATACTATGGCGAGTGGATTCGTGGTGCTAGACACTTGGCAAACAAATGGCTAAAATTCTTATATAAAGGAAACAATCACACCGGACCAGGTAATTTAGAAAGACAAAATGTTGCCTCGCGACAAGTTGTACGTGATAGTGCTTATCCTGCAGTTATCTATAACATTTCAGCAAGCTTTTGGCCAACAGTGTACGAACAGTCCTTACCGTTCGTTTGATGGAACCTGCAACCATGCAGTGAATCCTTCGTGGGGCGCTGCCAATACACCCTTCGTGCGCATAGTAAACCCCAAGTATGCTGATGGAAAATCCAGCCCTCCCCTTGCAACTGACGGTAGTGAGCTGCCGAATGCTAGGGTTTTGTCGGTGGAAGTTTTCCAGGAGGGCATACAGAATAGTCCCGAGTACACGTTGGCCAACATGCAGTTTGGACAGATCGTGGCTCACGATATGGCTCTAACACGTGGAGGTAATGTATAGAATGGGGTTTCTGTGTTGCGGAACAGCCCAATGGTTTGACCGAAGTGATCGTCTACTTACAGTGCGTGATCAGTTACCGTGCTGTGCTAATGGTCGCTTACAACCAACGCGAGGACCAAGATGTTTGGCTATTCCTATTTCACCAGACGATCCAGTGTTCTCTGTACGCGGAATCGAGTGTTTGGGCATGATCCGTACACTGACCACATGTGATGAGAATCCCACTAACTGTACCCGGGCGGAACAAATCAATGCCGTTAGCCATTATCTAGATCTATCGGTCGTGTACGGAAACTCCGTGCAAGAGAGCCTGCAGCTTCGAGATCCTAACACGGGATTGTTGAAAATCGAACAGCGTGATGGGCAGGAATGGCCTCCAAGACATCCGAATGCAAGTACTACCTGCACACTCAAAACTCCGGAAGATTCTTGCTATCTTACCGGAGACGGACGAGCGAACCAGAGCCCACATTTGGCGATACTGCAAATTACGTTCGTGCGGGAGCATAACCGTATAGCTAGAAGTCTTCAGGCACTGAACCCAACCTGGAACGCGGAGAAAGTATTCCAGGAGGCTCGCCGTATTAATATTGCCGAGTACCAGCACATCGTGTTTGACGAGTGGCTTCCAATCTTTCTGGGTCGTAGTTTTATGTTTGAGCGTCAATTGCTTTTTAATGCTACGGGTCCTTCAAACGACTATGGGGAATTCATCCATCCAGGCGTCATTAACTCTCACACTACAGCTGCGTTCCGATTTTTCCATTCCTCCATACAGGGCACTCTGAAGTAAGTATTGTTGGGGCTCATGCACAAAACATGTGCTAAATGTCATTTCTTATTGTGCCGCTAGGCTCTATGAAGAAAGTCGACGATCGATGTCAAAGATCGACATCAACGATCACACCAACAATCCAGACATTCTGGAAGAAGCGCCAACTCGGTATCCTGATCTGATGCGTGGACTTATCTCGCAACCAATGGGACTGAACGATGTCAGTCTCGATCCGGCTACCAAACATTTCCTCTTCCGTTTCAACAACATGTTCGGCACGGATCTCAAAACGCTCGACATTCAACGTGCCCGCGATCATGGCTTGGGTGGGTACAATGATTTTGTGTTCTTGTGCTTCAATCAGCGTGCTACCACGTGGGCAGATTTCAACCAACTGCTGGTGCCAGGAGTAAGTGCATTCGATAAACACTTATCACATCCGGTTTACTATCTTTAATGTTCCGTTCTTCCGCTTAACCCGTTTTTTCGTGACGTAGGCCATCGAGCTCCTCTCGACGTACTACAAGTCTGTGAACGATCTTGACTTGTCCGTGGGATTGGCGTTCGAGAAGAAGGTGGACGGCATCCAGTCCGGAATGGTGACACGCTGCATTCTAGCCGATCAGTTCCGGCGCACTAGGAAGGGAGATCGATTTTTCTATGAAAATGGTATCCACTTCAGTCCGAGACAGCTGGCAGAAATCCGCAAAGCAAACATGGCTCGTATTCTGTGTGATACAACGCCGAACCTTGCCCAGATACAGACAGAAGCGTTCCATCTACCTTCGAACATTAACCAGCTGAGACCGTGTCGTACGCTGCCAACTCCAAATCTTCGAGAGTTCTAGTTCACGTGTGTTGTGCATGAACCTGTGAAAGTTCCATCAATGCTGTGCCACGTGGAATGATAGTTTTATAACTTTAAACGGTTTCAAGTGAAATGTTTCTTTCCTAGAAAAACAAAAAGTAAATGGAGATATGTTAAATGGTAATAAAATTAACCACCTATAATTGAACATTTGAACTATTTTCCTTATTTTATTGTGCGTCTCTCACGCAAGGTGTGTCTTCACTTTTTCAAAAAACTTATATATATACATCCAACTACAACTAATATTTTAAATTACAGTTCCAGCAAACTCCAGAAGTCTTTTTCGAAATATGACAAATATTGGTAAAGATCTTCAATCAATTTACTTTGCAGAGGTGCGTTACGAGGCAATAAACTTTAAATTTATGAAACGATTTCGTGGTTCGGTAAACGTGTAAGCTACATGTTGAATTACACAAAATTACAATATGTATTTAGCTGTTTTACTGCACGTAACGTAAGGTGTCATCCAATTATTACGCAACGCTCATAAGGGGGTTACTTCCAGCGTTACGCTTTTGTTACATAGCAGAACAGAATAAGCCTTGGGTAGAGCTATACGCCTTAGAGTTACACGAGATGAGTAGTGAAAAATGCGTGTTTCCGAGACATGTTTTGATTGACGATTAGACTGTCTTACGGAATTTGTCACTCCTTCAAACATGCGATCATTTAGTCCTACATAACTGTAAAGCAATTTTGCCCAAGGTGTTCGGAGGGTGCGGTGGAATCCACCGCGCATGTGTTGTTCCACTGCCCTTTCGTTCAACGATGTTCGAAGGTAGTTTCTGGGCTGAGGATCTGGACATCGGGGTTCGGAAGGCTGCTCGGCTCATCATGTCGGCACTGCAGTAGCGGCTATCGTTCGATGTTCGGGTCGCGCAAGCTGCACGAGAGGAGGAGCTTTTACGGGTAGCAGATATAATGGAGCGAACAAGGGCGGCCCCCGCTTCCCATCCCCAGGCGCAGCAAAGTGGATATCACCTTCTCCTGAAACGCTGCGTATGCGACATGCAAGTCGCTTGTTCATGCAGCATCTGCGGAGGCAAAGAGTGCGACAGGGTACCCGACAGCCACTTCCACCTGGGCGACAACAGCAGCTTTCACCTGAGCGCCCCCTACAGAAGCAGTGCTAATCCGTCGTAGAAGACGTACTGGAGAGATGCAGCGACGACACGCGGTCAAAGAGGTGAACCGTTCCCAGGGTGCGGGAGCAGTATTAACGCCGACAGAAGAGGCGGGTATCACCTAATAATTTACAATTGGCAGAATAAGAAAGAGAAATGCCAGTGAGGGCCCATATGGCCAACAGGGGGAATTCAAAAGAAAATGCTTCGCTGGCTAAATCCCTAGCCGGGGACACCAGCGTTGATGGCAATATTGAATAAATATTTTTTCTTAATCGATAAAAAACACTGTAAAGCAATTAATGCACATATATTTTGTCCAAAAAATATACCTTAGTTTTAGGCTAGCCACGTTATGCGATAAGCCTGTAAAATAAGGTGATGGTTGCATGTAGCTTATAGCTAGGCTTTACAAGCTGATAAAAATATAGAGACTAATGAATGAGGAAATTTTGCGTTACGTAATTAATGGATGGTCACTGAGAAAACGTTTAACTGCCTATTGCTTCTTCCGTAGTTTGCACAACTGATCAAAGAACTAGTTCGGTGCAAAATAGCTTAACTAAAATTGAAAACATTCCCTGAGCGTATGTGTTTTCCAACTGTTAAGACTTTTCAGTAAAATTGCAGGGTTTTGAAATACTTCGGCACTAGATTTCTGAATTTCATTTCAATTATTTTCAGAGCTAAAGAACAAAAAACATGTTTTATAATAAGTTAAACAATCATTTCTAGTCGGAGTCTCAAGGTATTTCACTTTAATGAATTTCGTTCAGTTTTAGCGACAAAATTTAAAATTGTTTGAACAGTTACTGATGCTTTTTTAATGCTAATAAGTTTCCAGAACATCCATTATCGGCAATCGAACATCCACCTCTTTCGCGCTAGACAAAAATACTTCATAAAACAGTTTTAGTAAATATTGGAGCTTGTTTAAAATTGTACTTATTTTCCGACGGATTTTTTTTCATTCTTGTTTACATTTCCTTATTTTTCTGAATTTCCTGTGGTACAAGTGTTTCCTTTTTTTTCGATAGTATATAAACCCATAGCGCGTTTCGTCCCTGAACATATTTCTGTTCGGCAAGTGGTAGTGATAGAAACAAACAATGGATCAATCCGTGAAGCCTTTCATGGTGTTTATTTTACTGTGGATAGCAAATCTGCAACAGATCTTGGGTCAATGTCCCAACAGCCCTTACCGTTCGTTTGATGGAACCTGTAACAACCTCCAATCTCCATCATGGGGCGCTGCCAACACACTGTTCACGCGACTAATTCCGGCCAAATATAGTGATGGACGATCTAGACCTGCCTTAGCAAAGGATGGCAGTGAGTTACCCAGCGCTAGATTGCTTTCGGTGGAGGTCTTCCAGGAGGGCATACAGAATAGTCCCGAGTTCTCGCTGGCCAACATGCAGTTTGGACAGATCGTGGCCCACGATATGGCTCTAACGCGTGGAGGTAATGTATAGAATGTGGTTTTTAGTGTTGTGGAACAGCTTAAATGCTTAACCGAAGTGATCGTTTACTTACAGTGCGTGATCAGTTACCGTGCTGTGCTAATGGCCGTTTACAACCAACGCGAGGACCGAGGTGTTTCCCCATCCCTGTCTCACCAGATGATCCCGTATTCTCTGTCCGTGGAATTGAGTGTTTGGGTTTGATTCGTACGCTTACTAATTGTGACGAGAACCCTTCCACGTGTACCCGGGCCGAACAGATCAATGCCGTTACTTCCTTCTTAGACTTATCAGTCGTGTACGGAAACTCTGAACAAGAGAGCCTTCAGCTTCGAGATCCTAACACGGGATTGTTGAAAATCGAACAGCGTGATGGTCAAGATTGGCCTCCAAGACATCCGAATGCAAGTACTACTTGTACACTCAAAACTCCGGAAGATTCTTGCTATCTTACCGGAGACGGACGAGCGAACCAGAGCCCACATTTGGCGATACTGCAAATTACGTTCGTGCGGGAGCATAACCGTATCGCGAGGCTGTTACAGAACTTCAATCCCAATTTATCGCCAGAAGAAATTTTCCAACGTGCCCGGAGTATCAACATTGCCCAGTACCAGCATATCGTGTACAACGAATGGTTACCAAACTTCTTGGGCCGAAGTTTCATGTTGGAGAATCAAATGATTTACCAAACGAGAAGTCCAACAAATGATTACAGCCCCATCATTGATCCGTCCGTGATAAACTCTCACACTACAGCTGCGTTCCGATTTTTCCATTCCTCTATACAGGGTACCCTGAAGTAAGTATTGTTGGGGCTCATGCACAAAATATGTGCTAAATATCAATTCTTATTGCTTTGCTAGACTCTATGAAGAAAGTCGACGATCGTTGGCCAAGATAAACATCAACGATCACACCAACAATCCAGACATTCTGGAGCAAGAACCGGATCGATACGGTGATCTGCTGCGTGGACTTACCACCCAACCGATGGGACTGCATGACACCAGTCTGGATCCGGCTACCAAACATTTCCTGTTCCGTTTCAACAACATGTTCGGCACGGATCTGAAATCACTTGACATCCAGCGGGCGCGCGATCATGGTCTACCCGGATATAACGACTTTGCGTTTTACTGCTTCCGTCAGCGTGCGACCACTTGGGCAGATTTCAACAAGGTGTTTATACCAGGGGTGAGTATCGGCTCTGTTCCATTACAAAATTACCTAAACAATTATCTTACTAACAATTTGTTTACGATCATGTAAAGGCGATAGAGCTGCTGAGCATCTACTATAAATCTGTGGACGATCTCGATCTCTCCGTCGGATTGGCGTTCGAGAAGAAGATTGACAATACGGAAACGGGTGTGGTAATGCGCTGCATTATGGGCGAGCAGTTCCTGCGCACCAGGAGAGGCGATCGATTTTTCTATGAAAATGGCAACCATTTGTCATCCGTTCAGCTGGCGGAAATCCGAAAAGCTACCATGGCAAAAATTTTGTGCGATAATTCCCTGCTTAACCGGCAGCCCGAAGTAAAACAGATTCAGCCATCGGCATTCCTGCTGCCATCCAATACCAATCCACTTCGAGCGTGCTCTTCGTATGCGATTCCTAAATATAGAGTTTTTGTTTAAATGGTTAAAAAAATGGTAGCTATATGTAAGAATGTAGATAGCTAGACACGACTGGAGCGGTTCCAAAATCCCATCTGTACTGTTCCCCTCTAGCAAAGACTAGTAAGCCAGAAACGGCGGGCATGTCTTAATAAGTCGCTATATCAAAAAGAAGATATAAAGGCATTAAATTATTGTTGTGCTTATTGAATCTTTTGAGAAAAAACATTCGAGTTGGACAACTTGATTGTACAGTGAAGAGTCCAGGGGGCACCGTTAAACATGATCCGTTGTTATTCGTAGAACTGTCCCAATCATTGATTATAGCAGCGCTATTTTTGGGGCTCCTTTGTTATAAAAGTGATCCCCGTTTTCTTCCGTGGGATTTTGTAGATCGTCTTAGAACTGCTAATGACGCAATGGACTCTTCAAAATAGTCTTTGGTTATTATTAAACATTATTTTCTGTTGGAAGAAAAGGTATTATTTCCACAGTTAAAATATCATAACGATAATGCAATTTATATTAATGTAAAAGTTTATCATAGAAATTCAGTGTCAGAATCTGAATCAGAATCATTCAGCTTTATAACAAATGGAATGGAACTTGTAATGATCACGCACGTTGCGATCAAACTAATACATACAGTATCTCAACAGGCGTACACCTGACATGGATCAGATGATCACGAATCACGCATATAACAGCCTTTACACGTACGCATTTTGTAGGCGAGAATGTCCTCTTGAGACGTCAAAAATCGTTGATCTCGCTGCCTTTGTGATACGTACGTAAGGCAACAACGTTTTGTCCAAGCGAGATGAGATCCGGAAAATTACAATATACCGTACTTTCTCGATCTTTTTGCTTTAAACAACCAATATACATACTGTAATACAAAATAACTGCTATTATAACTGGAATAAATACCAAAAAAAACGTGTCACGTGTCAAATGCGTGGAGCAAACGATTATTTCAAATCTTATTTTGCTTTTTTTTGACAGATTGCTTAGTTTAAAATACAAGCATAAATCCTAGTATACGTTGCCATGTGTCATTCTCCACGCATACTTCAATTGGGTATCAAAATTAGAAAAACAGTTTTAGTTCAATGTTATTTACAAAATGGCGAAAACAATCATGAATAAGAAAAACTGTTCGTACTCTCTGTATACCGAGTGTGACTACGTAATATTGATGCGGTGTATAAGTTTTCATAAAATATATGAGATTTAAATATAAAAGCTTACCTTTCAGAGCCCTGAAAACTCTTTCGCTCGATGCTGGATGTAAGGATGTCCTCTACCAGTGCCGACTTTTTCAAAGATTGCGAGGTAACGAACATTCATTTAAACTTCAACCGTCGTCCTATCTTTACTCTCACTTATTCATGCACATTACTTTTAGAGTAGCGACGAACTATTCTCCAGCTCGAAAAGTAGCTTACTTTTGCCGTCAAGTCTTACGGATTTGTCCTCCCAATCGGATGCAACAACGTCGGACGAATTCCCGTTCGAATCCTTGGCGTGGGATAAAAATCTGGTAGAATTGTTTAACGATTTTACCGAACCAGACGACAGCAAGCGTCAAGACGGCACCACCACTAATACGCACACAGATGCACGAGATGAATTTTTGCGCCAACAGTATGCTGATACCACAGAACAGCAACCACAGTTGGCCTATTCACAACCTAGCACACGAACCGTATCGAATGTGTGTTCTTTAGAAGGCACATCATCCGCGGGGACTCACTGTACAGACAATTGTTCATACAAAACACACGAACACAATTGTTTTACATTGGTTCAGCGCGAGCATTGTAACCATCTAGAAACACAGCTAACTATTAGCACACAGCACCGCAAAGAGTTTGTTGACATCGATGCGCAACCGACGCGTCTAATCAACACAAGCGACTCACCGGATCACACTAACACTGCGGGCTGGAATGTGCATGCTACGCAATCGGATAATGACCACTGGAATACTGACACACAGTACAGTCCGGTGCATTTGCCATACAGCGAGAATGATTCGGGATACGATGAAACAAAAGACACGGCGGATAAGGAAGATGGCTTATCGCATGCGGATGAAAGCGACATTTCCGAACGACATCGACAGATTCAGGCTAGAATCGTTGATTTACTGCAACACATCGAGCGATGTGTTACCGAAGGCACTGCACTGACGATCCGTCGAAAACCACGATGGGACACATGCACAATCGAGAATGGAATGTAAGTGTCATGCTTAATTTTGTTGCTTTCTCCATTTACCTATTACACTGTTGCTATTATTTTTTTTAGTCTGCAAACGACTGATCCATCAAACGAAGGAAGAACAATTAAGCCAACCAACTCACGACGTCTACAGTTGATGGTGAAAATATTGGCAACCATCTATCAGTTGCTTGCCACCCGTACAAGCTGTACTAAGCGTGAGCTTTACTACCTTCACTTAGAGCTAGCACAAACACCATACTTTACCTACGCCGTGCTGGATGACATTGCTGCCCTGCTCGATGCAGATACGTGGGAAATGAACGTTTTCAACACCTCGAAAGGTTTGATCGCCGGACCGTTGGTACTCACATTAAGCGATGGTCAAACGATCGACTGCCGCATCAATCGTTGGGGCACGCCAGTGCCGTTGGACGTGAGCAGTGTAATAGAACTACGTCTAACAGCCAAATTGGTGTTGGTCGTTGAGAAGGACACCGTCTTCAAGCGCTTATTAGAAGATGGAATTTTTACCACGTTCCCCGATACGGTTGTGCTCATTACGGTGATAAAATGAATGGTTTTACACAAACAATTGATTATTTGCGACAGCCATCATTGCTCTCATTTGTAGGCCAAAGGATATCCGGATGTTTCGACAAGATTGCTGTTGAAAAAGATTGCCGATTGGAAGCAAGTCCCCATTTACGCCCTGATGGATGCAGATCCCCATGGAATAGAGATATTTTGCGTGTACAAGTTTGGTTCTTTAGTAAGATTGTATTGCCAGCACAAAGCAACATTACACACGATTCATGGATATTCGCTACCCTCATCCACAGGCCATGGTACATCAGCAACGTTCACTAGCGGTGCCATCAATGCGTTGGATTGGATTATTTCCATCCGATATTGAGCTGCTTGGGCTGCAGGGTGTACCGTTGCGAGAACCTGAGCTGAAGAGAATCGAGCAGATGATCAAGCGTCCCTACACGGAGGGTCACATTCAGCGGGAACTGTTATTGCTCTGTCAGCTGGCAACGAAGGCAGAAATTGAAAGTCTGTATAACATTGCTTCCGATTTTATAACAACCGTATATTTGAAGGGAAAATTTGAGGAATGTTTGAAGAACAGTCCGGCCACATACGCGGAAGCACTTAACAATAGCCAGCTACTAAAGGAGGTAGATTGAAAGATGGTGAATCAGTTCTCGCATCAGTAACGAGTAACGATTTGTTCATTATTATTAAGTTAATAGGGTTTATATCTAACAAACACGTTAGATGTAAGAAACATATCACGTTTGTACAGATAGATTATATCAGTTATATAAATTTTAGATAAATTAAACTTTCTTTCCTTTACAGTTACAAACCCAGCTGGCAAAGAATGTTGCCTTTATAAACTATATCAAATTATGCACACCAAACACTTCCTCGATTATACAAACAAGTGATAAAGTAATAGTAAGTAATTCGTTTACCTTTTGTTTCTGTTATCCCTTCCGGTGTCCACTCGTCGTCATGCGGACGTTCACTGGACAGTCGGTGTTTGAGGGATGGCACACATCGCACCCTTTTATTATTGTTTCGCTACTTATTGTTAAGTTGATCATTATACAATTCTCATGCAACTGACGCATGGGGACGCACTTACAGTTTTTGCACTACCTTTGCAGAAAGGGAGCAGCATTTTGGAATTGGTTTGGGTGTGTATGTTTAATATCTATAAAAGCCGAAACCGAAACATTTTAACGGAAGAACATTTACAATCACACCTCGTATGTCGGTCTACAACCATCGCTAGCCGGTTTCTCTGCCTCTGGTTCAATCATTAAGTTGTGGCATGATGATAGTCAGCATTGTTGTGTAGTTTCCTGTCTATGACCGGTTTTGAAAATGACCATTAAACGACTCACTTAGAAAGATTAACACACGAAAGGACAATATATACGGAAAATTACAGTAAATTGTTATCTATATCTCATTTCCTTCTTAATGCCCGATTAGCTTGGACCGCTTAATAATCCTGTCGCACTGTACAAATACGCTGTCTTGCGCAGTCTGCCATCTTATCAATGCTTTCCGATGGGTATGTTAAACCTTACTAGTGCCTCTCTGTTGCAATCATCACTATCTTTCACCAGCTCTACTACTCTATAGCACGATGGAATATTTCGCTATAATCTCTTTCATGTGTTTATTGTTCCATATAATGTTAAAAGTCTGTTCCTCTAACTAAACCATCCCAATATTGCTCATCATCTTGAAAAAAGCGAAAAACAACTTAATAACCTTGTTCACACCCAAAACAAAAAAAACACGTTGGAGTTCTAGGACAGCTGTGTAAAATGATTCACCTATTCCACTTTCTATCCTTTCTTACAAACAAATCTCACAATTTCACAGTCTGTACACAAGCACAACTTCCTTCCATGTCTGAGCGAACTCGGCAAAGGACATTATGCTTAGCGAAAAAAAAAGTAACCCGCAAATGTTCCCGTTTACTGTTTCCTAGTATGGATTATTAGCTTCACATTTACTATCAGCCTATTAGTAAATCCTGATAACGTACTACACGCTACGAAAGAATCTCGCGAAAATTGCGATACCCGAACATACCTTTACATATATATATTTATGACAATCAGTGAGGAAAAGCAAAACAGAAAACATAAACAGAATATACATAGTTTACATACACAGGAGGAGTCTGTAGATTGTAAAACAATTGTGGTAATATTTAGCAAAATTGTTCCGTTTTATCTTCATACAATGTGTGTTGTAGATAGTGCTTGTTTGAGCATTAATAGCTCACAGAATAATATATGCTCAACACACACAAACACTTACGCACCACCGTTTATTTGCTTTGCTAGTCCATTCTACCCCTGGCTTTGCTACATTAAATAAATCTATTTCAATAAAAAGAACAACACATAAATACAAAAAAAAATAGTTTAGTCTTTCAGTTTGCTCACCCCTCACACTCCTGCACTATTTTCCTTTATGTCTCTTTGTTTGTTTGTTTTTTTTTTCTCGATCCTCTAATCCTTACGCTACGTTTAATGTTTTGTGTTTCTGATTTTCATTTCTTTAGTTCGTCTTTGTTAGGATTTATCATTATTCGGCCACCGTTCCTTCAACTAATATCGTTACGGGCTTTCGTGGAAGCTGACTCGTTTAAATGTACTGCGAAGGGTCTTACAAAGTTGGATTCATATCATATGTATCAGTTCTGTTCGTTTCTAGCAGTTGTTAGGTTGTTGCATTAGTTTTGATCAGTGGTTTTTGGTTGACTGTATGACTGTCGTGTGAGTTAATGATTCTGAACCTAAACTATTTCTTTTGAATGTGGATTATGGATTCAAAAAAGCATTGTAGACTTAAGGAAAATAACCAGGAGCACTTGCTACATTACGAACGCATCGCATATATAATTCTTTTCAATCAATCCGTTTCTCTTCTTTACGAGGTCTTCTATAAATTTGTTTTACGACCGTAAACATAACTGATCAAAACTATTGCAAACACCCAATAATTATAATTCCCTCCGTTTCCTTTTATCCTCCATTTTATCCTATTATCAATCACACACACACAATTACTCACACACGCACGCTACTCGCATGGCAGGGTGACACGTGGAAAGGAGGAGATCTACTGTAGCACGAAATCTATTAATATCGGCAACAGCCGCGCGTGTAGGCTAGAACAATCGTACTCACCTTTCCTTAAGCAATCACTAGTGGCTCATCGTCGGAGAAACTACGCGGCACCTCCTGATGCTCGTGCTCATCATCATCCAGTGTACAGCCGATGCGCGTAGCACCCGTTCGGGTGTCATAGTGGGAGTTTGCGAACCGGCTAAACGAGCTCTGCAGTCGTCGATGCCGCTGGAATCCATACGCTAGCACGGCGATAAGTACCACGACAATGATGGTCGGCACGATCCATTTCCATGACGATCGCACGGCAGACATGGCCGGTGAACCCATGAGCAGTGGGCTGTGTTTGATGAACGTTTCCGTCTCTACGATTTCGGAGTACAGACCCTGCGGTAATGAAACGAGGAAACAGAATTAAATTACGTTACTAAAATCATTTACGGAAGAAGTTCACGAAGCATTTACCTGGTCCGTTTTCAGTCGAACGCCAACCGTGAAGGTACCCTCAACGTTCATCCACGCTAGTTGATCGGGTTGGATAAAAGCTGGTGGTTCTTTGGCCGGTATCAAAAGGTGTGGAGGTGCAGAACTGTTGATTTTTTTACCTTCCTGCACAATTATTTCATACGAGAAGCTAAAACGAACGAGAAAATGATGCCCATTACAATGTCAAGTGCGTGAGAGATTTCACACTTACCTATCATCTGTAAAATCTTTCACAGTTTTCCAATAAACCACGAACGTTCCGTTTCGTTCCTCCCACACCTGCAATTGGTCGGGCGCTGGCAAGGGTGCCGAGTATGCGATCATGCTCACTGCCTGCGCGTTGGGAATGTCGGTTGATACGGATATCTCGTACGCCGCACCCTTCGGAATTTTGCGGAATACATGAACTATCGTTTTGTTGTTAGACGGTTGCACCGTCACGACGGTTGTTTTGTTCAGCGTCAGTTCGCGCACCGTTATCTAAATTGTTATTAATTAATCAAAGAATTATTAATTTGTTCACTAAGAGTCATTTGCCGTACGGACGCTCCAGTACTTACAATGTATGATGGGTACGCGCCCAAATCCAAAGCACAGCTATGCTGCCATTCGATGGTCATTTCTTGACTAGTTTCGTTTATTACTACTGTTAGTTCCTTTGGTGGTAGCGTACGATTGTAAGCGGTTTCCAGTTTGAGCGGATTGCGCCCGAGGGGACCTGGCCCGATCGGACCGACAATGCCCACACTGACCAAATACGACTGGCAAGGCATTAGCCCCGTTAGTTTAATACTCCGCGAGGTAGTGTTGATACGAGCGGCTGGCGGAAAAAAAATATTTAACAAAATTAATTAATTTTAAAGCTTTATGCTTTTAACGGTCACACGCTTACCTTCAAACAGTGCATCCATGCTGGTACCATAGTAAACGCCGTATACCAGCTTGCTGGTGTCCAATCCTTTCGGTTCATTCCACTCCAGCAGCGCATAATCGTTCGTTTTTTCCTTCAGCTCCACATTCAGTGCCGGTAGTGGTGTACCGCCGAACGAGACGATCGTCGTTTCGTGCTGCCCGAAAAAGTTCTTCACGTACGCGGCCACCTTGATGACGTACTGCGTGCCAGGGACCATATTGTCCAGCGTAATGACCGTCGCATTCTGCACCTTGATCGTCGGCAGTACGGGATACGTTTGCGGCAGTATCGGTACCACCATGTAGCCGTCCGCATTTGTTACCGGTTTCCATCGCAGAGTCACCGATTTGGCCGTTTTGTTCAGCACTTCGATACGGTTGATTTTCTCCACGAACGAGGTACCATCGAACGTTAACGGTACCATGACGGAGGAGAGCGATTCGTGCTTGCCGTTCCGTGCCTTCACCCAAAACTCGTACACGACGTGCGGTTTGAAGTCCTTATCGATGACTACGCTCGTTTCCGATGCGCTTACTTTAACGTTTTGCACCGGTGTGACATTTTTCGACTGCGAGCGGTAGTTGACCGTGTAGCCTTCTAGCCGACCGTTCACTTCTTGCGGTGGTTCCCAGCTCACCAGCACCCGGGAACCGTTCTGCTGAATGACCGAAACGCTTAACGGTGGTGTTGGAACTGAAAGTAGAATAAAAGGAAAAACAAATATTATCATCAACGCCATACAATTAGACGAGCTAGTGTCCGATCAACGACTTACTTCCTTCGGTAGTTGCTATTTCGTAGTAAATGTACGGAGGCGTAATTTTCGATTGTCCCTTCGCCCGCACGTACGTCGTCACCGTGTAGGTCGTGTACGGCTTCAGATTGGTGAAGCGATACGTCGTTTCCGTTATCCAGTTTGTTACATTTTTCCACTCATTGTTGTAGAAAATTGAAGGCAAATATTCGTACGTTACATTTGGTTGCAGCTTGATCCACCAGAAGATCAGGAAGCTCGACGAGTTTAATGAACGTTGATCGACACTGATCTGTGTAACCTGCCATTTTGCCATAAAGAAAACCATTAATTAAATGTTGTTGCGATGATACACAGCAAATGTGCTGCTCTATGGGACCATACCTGATAGTGACGTCCTTTCCGGCTTCCCGAACAATTTTCCTCATCCGTTCCATCGTAACAATCCGGCTTACCATCACACTGGAGCATCAACGCGAAGCAGGTATTGTCGCAGGCAAACACGCCCGGATTCGTAGTACAGTTACGGTTTGTCGTAACAGATCTGTAAAATGGAAATTGGCATTAGGAAACGAATACAATCATACCCCATTAACCGTAACACTTACGTTGTTGGCTTAAAGCTGCACTCCTCATCACTGCCATCGCTACAATCCTGTACGCCGTTGCAAAACCGGTTCATCGGAAGGCACATACCATCGGTGCGACAGCGGAAATTGTTGTTGCTGCACAGCTTGTGGCTCGGACAGTTGCGTTCGTCCTCACCGGCCGTACAGTCGCTGTAACCATCACAAACGAATCGCTTCGGAATGCAGGTACCCGAATCGCAACGGAACTCGTGCAGCTCGCACGTACGATCCTTGCGCCGTGTTGGTGTCGGTGTGCTTGGATGCGTTACTACCGTTGACCCGTTCGTGATCGTGGGCTTTTCTATTGCGCTACATCCATCCTCATCCGAATGATCCTCACAATCGTTCACCCCGTCGCACTTCCACCAGTACGGTACGCAGCGTTCGTTTTTGCACTTGAACATCCACTCGTGACACTCCTGGCCTGGCATCATGTTAATGGCTGGCTTCATGGTTGAAGAATCCGTCTTGTTGGCACTGCTGTTATCGCCAATAATTTGCTGGCAGTCGCGCTCGTCACTACCATCCTGACAGTCCATTGCGCCATCGCACTGCCATGTTTTGTAGATGCACTTACCGTCGCCCACGCACGTAAACATCCACGATTCGCACGTGTTGTTGACGCAATGCATTTCGTCCGAACCGTCCGAACAGTCTTGTTCCGTGTCGCAGCGCCACTGGTTCGGCAGACAAGTGTTCGTTACATTGCACCGGAACTCGTCCGATTTGCACTCGACCATGGTAACGTTCTTCTTCTGACAGTCCTTCTCATCCGACCCGTCCCGGCAATCGTCCTCTCCGTCGCATTTCCAGCCCGGCCTGATACAGCGCCCATTGGCGCAGGTGAACTCATCCTTCTTGCACTTCTCCGCCTTACAGTTCTCCTCATCACTGCCATCCTTGCAGTCCTTGTCGAAATCGCACACATAATGCTTCGGTATGCACTGCAAATCTTGCCTGCACGTGAACATGTGCGGCGGGCAGGCCGGTTTCGTTGCCGGGCAGCCTTCCTCATCGCTCCGATCCCCACAATCATCCTCGCCGTCGCATTTGTAGATCTGCGGAATACAGCGCGAGTTGTTGCAGGTGAAATACTTCGGGCCACACGTTTTCCCCGTACGTGCACATCCATTCCCTTGGGCCGTCATTCCCGCCGGGCATGTACACTGTTCCTTTACCAGCTCCATACCATCCGGACACAGGCAGCTGTAGGTGCGTTTCGGACCACCGACACAGATATGCGAACAGCGATCATTTTTAGTGCACGCGTTCGTACCGACCTGGATCGTGTGACCGTACACCTTCATATCCATCAAGTTGGCCATATTGTCCGCTATCAGTTTGGCCATAATGCCATGATCTTTGTCCGCGGAAAAGACTGAATTTTGCTTCCAATCGTCCCAGTACATCACATCCTTCAGCACAGCCACCGCGAACGGATGCTGCACGAACGGATCTTGCTGCATCACTTTGTGGAAGTTTTTACCATCCAAATCACTGCTGGCAATGTAGTCCTTGCTCGCATCCACCCAATACAACCGTTCGGCCATATAGTCGATGGTGACCCCGTTCGGCCAGGCCACCTGCGGTTTCGTGAAAAGCTCACGCACATCCGTACCGTCCATGTTGGCTCGTGATATGGATGGCCGTATCGAGTTCCAATCGGTCCAGAATAGATATCCCTCCATCGGATGTACCACGATACCGCGCGGTTTGTTCAGATACTTGCTGTCCAAGATCGTATGTCGAACGTTCGGCGTACGGGGTGAACCTGGGGGAGGAATCGTTCCCGGCGGCGGTACACGCAGCGCTTCTATCATCAACCGCATTCCGTCCACAAAGTAAAGCACCTCCGAGATCCAATCGTATGACATACCCTCAACGGACGACAAATCATTATCCACCAACGTTTCCGGGGTCGAGTTCCCGTTCAGACACTGTCGTCCGATCACGTCCGTCAGTATATCCGCCCAGAAGACACAGTTGCGCTTCAAATCAAACTCAATGGCGATCACATTTTTCAGTCCGGGAATGGCAAACTCGGTGCGTGTGTTATTGTTCCGCAAGTCGATGCGGGAAACCTTTTCCCGCTGGGCTATTATCAAAAATTCATCCGACTGCTCCACCGGGCAGGGAATCGATTGCGGCAGAAACCGGGACGAAAATCCATCGACACATACGTCTCCCTCGATCTTCCGGTAGCCACGGGTACGGTTATAGTATGCGCCTGGTTTGCACGATTTCGGCACTGCATACGGTTCATACTGTGTCTGTGTTTTGTTACGCACACAGAACGATCGCTTCTGGCCGCTTCGAACAAATCCGTAATCACACTCAAAGTCCCAACTGTTGCATTCGCATACCTCCTGCCGAATAGGCCGTTCGTACCCGAGTCCATTGTGGCAGCTGGCGTGCGGTTTACGCCGCTGATACGTATCCTGCCGTCCGAGCACACACGGCATGAAGTTGTCACCCGAGTACGAACCGGGCGTCCAGAATTTGTAATCATCCTCCGTGCAGTTCGTGGTAAATGCATTCTTCAGATCGATCTTTATGATTAACCACCGGTGCTCTTCCTGCTCCGAGCCAAACAGCGTAAAGATGGTACCGTTTGCTTCCGCTTCACGCATCAATCCGTACACCTTCAGCTGATTGCCAATGAACGGTGTCGAGTGCCACCTTTCGCCTTCATCGATTGAGTAGAGAATTTCATTGGTTTCGCCCTTTGATTTGAAGTATTTCACAGCCACCAATATGCCTCCATGGTCGCCCATATTGAAGAAGTAATAGTTCTTAAGAATCTGCTTCCACGTTAGCCCGGCATCGCGTGAAATGTAGACTCCAGGATGTCCTTTCAGCGATTTGCCCACCACACCAGAAGCCATAATAACACCAGGAGCCGTTTTTGAGCTCATTATAGTGACGGATCTGCAAATTGGATAGTAAATCATTAGCTACAACAGATTCCAAATGCTTTAAAATAGTGTTGAATGAATCTTTTGGGAAAAATCACTCATATATTTTCTTTGATGAGTCGTTTACTAATGAACAGATACATTCATTGTTAATTAATCATTCATCGTCAAGGATCAATTAATGTTCAGAATTGAGATTCTTAAGCATTCATTCACCCAACATTACTGTAGGGGGATTGGTTTTCTTACGCACCTGGTCACCGGGTATAGTGAGGAGAATTTCTGAGTCAAGTGTAGACTACAGTCCTTGCCACAGTTAAGCAACGCGCCTTCATCATCCGTTTCCGGAGCTTTAATCGTTCGCCACGTAGTACCATGATCAAACGTTATCACCGACATCAGATAGTCTGGTGTAATCGTTTCTGCGACTGGCGAACGGTTCATCTTCGACGCAATATAGATGCCTCTCAAACCTTCTACGCGGTACAGATCAGTAAACGCTGTTTCGGAAGATTTTCTGCAGAGCAATATACGTGTAGAGTTAGTAACTACCAAACCGCACAAAATGTCTCACCCCGAATACTTACACCAACCAGCTGGATCTCCAGTTCAGTTCGGGAATGTAGGTGAAAATGTTCTCCAAACTAGGCACAAACTTGATGTCCGTCATGTCGTCATTCGCTTCGGACACGTACAAGTGCGAAATGCGCTCCGAGTGCACGACCGAAATCATAATACGCCGTCCCTCGACGTCCGCCACATGGTAACCACGAATGTCTAGCTCGGTTTGAAAATCGGCCTTCACAAACTTGCCCCGTTTGTACGAGATAAGCAGCTGGGTGCTGTTCGGCAAACGCTGGGATGCAAACATAAAGTCTTTGTTGATGTGGAAGTCTTCTACCTTCTCGATCAACACATTAAACTGCCGGTTACCGGTGTAGAGATCGGCCGCGTTGAAGAAGATTACCGACGAAGTATCTGGCGAACGTAAGTACAGAGTGTCAGTAGTGCAACAAATGTGGAAGCGGTGTCATATTAAATTAACTTACTCGTAGGTTCTTTGCGTTCCACGTACAGATGGATGGGGACACCGTCACCTGACGACCATAGGAAGGATTTTACATAACTTTGAAGAAGCGTAAACGATGCTCCAAAGTCAGTAGTATAATAAAGCTGAAATGAGAGGAAATCAATAGATTTACACACTCAATCGGAATTGCATCCACGGTGACCACAAACCTTTTTCTGAGGGTCTCGCTTGTCCAATACGAGAAACGTTCGCCTATCGGCATCGTAGAACGACACGTCCGAAGGTGTAAAGTCGAGTTTTTGCTTCGTAATGGTAGCTCCATAATCTTCCGATGTAAATATCGCTTGATTCCGGGGATCAATAAAGACAATCTAGAATAAACACACAAGCAAACAATTGACTCTTTGTTTCCATTGCAATCCGTTCGGATCTCGGTGGTTGCGAACGTACTGTGTTGTACTTTTGATGAGTAAAAAATTGCTCCACAGTAGAATTGGTCATAACACCGCTGATGTTAAGCATGAAGTGAGGCGTCTTGTCTTCGAACGTATCGCCATAATCTTTGGACATGAAGATACGTGACGGAGGCGGTGGTGGTGACTTCATGTCCGTATCTGGAGGTTCTCGGGCGAGACAGATCATAACGTCCGTACCTTCGCCCAGCCAGTGCACGATGAGCTGTCCATGGGAAGTGTTTAGATTGGTCGTCTGGAAGTACAAATGTTTTCCAAAAACAGATTAGTATACATGTATTAATGCTACAATGTTTTATTTAATATTGTCTAATCTTGAGATATGCTACGTCCGGGTGTTGCATATCCTTAGTCTTTAGAACTTCAAAGGCCGATATCAACCGGCTGAAATGATGAAAGAGATTTGAAATACTTCAAGGGTCTTTTCAACTCCATTCGCCAAGCAGATCGTGCTAGATCGGGACAAAATACAATTTTGAGAGACTTTGGATATGGAATTATATTAAATCCAGATGTTGACATGCGAATTGCAGTGATTGATGAGTCAGTAACTAATTTAGTAATTAAATCGAAAGAATCGATCAGTGATCTCAACAATTGTAGGTAACGATTAAGACGACAAATTGAGTTCTATTGCATTGCTAGTCCTGATGATCTCATTCGATGACTTGGTTGTCAAAAATGTCTAAGCTTAGTATGAAAATCCCCTGACTTACAAACACTTTCACTTCGCCACAAAATTAACGAATTCAAAGAAAAGACAATCTACGCCGGGAATTAAACTTTAAATGATCGTTTAAGATCACATCCCACAGGATGCGAGATTGCACGGACGGTGAGTAATCGCAGATCTTTTACGCTGCACTTCACTGTGCGCCGATTGAAAAACAAACCCTATTTCATACGAGCGAGCAAAATTGTTTGCATCCTGTGTAGACACACACGCGGCGTTGGCGAAGAATTCTTATCGCACAACACACAGTTCTAGCAATTAGAATGCAACAGCAATTAGCTTCGTCATCTCTTCCACGACCGTTGGTGTGCTGTATGAAGCTGCTAAATGAATCACCAAAATTATATTTCCTATCACACATTGAAGCCGTGAAGTCGAAGCCAAAGAAATGAATGATCGGAGTTTTAAAAACAAAAAACCTCTATCAATAGTAAGCCTTAGTTTGAAACGTTAAACTACAAAAGTTGAGTCAGCATTTGATTAAAATAGTGCTAACTTTTTCTACCCATTTTTTTGCACTTCAGTCGCTCTATTTCTGTTACGTGCGGCGATGGGGGGAGGGCAATAATTGGCAGGTTCTTTGTCCACGCGAGTACAGCCGTTCGTTATTGAGCGTACACTGTTTTGGTACTTTTGCTGCTCCATTTTCCACCCTCCTATTATACCAATTGCCGTCACCGGTGCATAACGAACTTGAGTCAAATGCTCCCATTTTTATATTCTTCGTTCGTATTTTTGGAAGATAAACAACAAACCATTGCAAGTGCGCCGTCTCGTCTTCCGTACCTCAACGACAAAGAACTACTAATGGTTCATGTTAAGAACCACGGCGGACTGCTGTTGAAAATGGCAAAAGTGGCATTATTTACCCGTTTTATCATCTGTGACGGAGATTCAGACGTCGCGAGACGTTCAATGCAAATAACTATATGTGATAATTTTATTTCAATTTTATCATCTGTAGTCTGAGTTCTGAACCATAAGTATCACATTGTATTCGACGCAATCATGCGGTGACATGTTGAGCGGACAGAATTGTGAATACTTTGGAAATGGAGCACAAGAATTAAATACATTTAAAAAACAAACATTAACGCTTTTTTTCCATCCTCACCAAATTGCCCAAATGATAAGGTGCCTAATAGACAACCTAATAGATTAAATGTCTCGCATCGCACGTGCACGATGACACAACGAAAGAGATAATCTTGTGCCGATTATTGCTTTATTGGTTAGACTAATCGATAGTATCACTTATTGTTCATTAAACGAAATGAGCAAATTAATCTTCTCGTATGGGGATTTTCCTTGAAGTCTTCTTAGTTCACCAAACCCCATGGATCGATTCTTAACGAAATAACTTATCATTACTCATTTACTCAATTCAAGATTGTAAAAAGATAGATTTAAAATCCTCATTTCCCCCTTAAAATGCGACGCTCCAGCTATGACACTATTAATTCTAGAATTGAACATTTTAATAGAACTTTTTCGTTTCATTTTGGAGATCGATTACAAATATCAAAACATCATTTTACACTCATTGTTTTTCAAAAATGATAATCTTTCAATAATCAATCAGATGTTAAACTGTTATTTGTCATTAGAATATGTCAAGCAATAAACAAAAGTCATTCTAGATCCTTTTAAATGAACCGCAACGAAGTACATCGCAGAGAGAGTTTAAAGAGTCGTTTAAATATTAAATAACAAAAAACTTACAGGACTTCAAGCGATCATTCATTGTTAACGGATGACTCTATTCCATCTTCTTACAAAAAAAGTCGATTAAGTTCATCGTTTATTCAGATTACTTGCTAAATTTGCCTATATAACAAAAAAGGACAAATCAAATGCAGTGATCGTCGGAACATGAATCCGGCTAACTCTCATAATGATGTGTACAAAAATACTTATGGTAATGTACTTATAGTAAAGATCATTAATGCTTTGTGGTTCTAAGTTCAGGGTATATAAATGCCTTAGCTCTATGTAGCTGGTGCTAGGATGTTGATGGGATAGTGATGGGCGGGTCGACCCGAACCTATCAGAGTTGGAGCCATCCGCAAGCGACCCGGAGCGGTTCGGGTCGTTTTCCTAACTCCAACGAGTTCGGGTCGACCCGTGGGTGCAAGATTCTACACGCGAGTTCAAATCGCTGGTACTGGTCGAACCCATTGCACCCACAGGTCGTACTCGATTCCAATAGGAACGAACTCGAGTTCGGGTCGAACCGTGAGAACAGTTGTATGACCCATCACTTATGTTAATTATGCCAAGAATTACGTTCTATGAATGATAATGAACTTCACAAAAGCCCAAAAATAAAGTTCGTATTTGATGGTAGTAGTAGTTATTGGTTTAACTAATAACAACATTTATATAATGCAAAAAAATAGATTGGTGCAACAAATATTACTTTCAAAATAATTATACGATCCAGTCTTACAAAGTGTCCTTAAAGTATGTAATGACATAAACTACCGCCCGCGTTGTTTACATTTATTTATTTTATTTGTCCTGAGAAAAATCCAACGATGGAAATGGCAATGTACAGAAAGCTAGCGTAAACAATAAACTCCATATTAGAATCCGAGAACGTTTGTTTATTTTACTTCGTTAAGCAACAGGCTCGATACACTTTGAGTCACTTTTCTTCGGGTTTCGTTTGCTGATGGTGCAAACAGAAAACTGCTTCTGTTACTGCATAACAGTGATCCGAGAAGAGGTTACACAGCATACGTTTCAATTTCTGTAATTAGTAAGCAAAATTCCTAAAGGGTTTCAATTTGCCTTTATCATTTCTAGAAATGTTTTCAACAAAGAAACTAATTTCTTAGAACTTTTAGCTGACGCGTGGGTCACGATAACGCAACACACATCGCTGTGGTGTATGATACATTTCCTGATTTGCTGATTCTACAATTTTGCATGGTGTTTGAAACTGCAACTGTACATTTTTATGTTGATATTCCTTCAGAAGAAAAAAAAAACCTGCTCCTCCTTGAGAAAGCGATAGTGATCCTCCCGCCGGCAATGGTTTGAAATTGCTCGAGATGAATCAGAACCTCCAACTTATCTGTTTGCTGCATTGTCTCTCATTGCTCGCCCACTAAACATGTTCCATCCATGCGAAGGAGACAAGAAAACGACCGTTTAGCTAAGTGCGATGGAGGCTTCAATTGAGAAGAGTAAAACGATTGATAAGGGACTTTTATTGGACGCTTCCGGGATGGAAGCACCAGCCATCTCAGCGTTGAAATATACAAAACGGTTGGACGGTAAAAATCAAACAACGCTCAGTCAACCGCACGTGTGGTACAAATCACCACCACCACACAAGCTGTGTACGAAACATTTCATCCGTTGCTTCCACGACAGGGTCGCCATGGTAACTGTTGTAAGGAAGAGATCGAACAGATACACCACGGTTTGTTGCGTTGTTGGACATTTTATTTCGATTTAGTTTGCAGTAAACATCATAACGATCGAAACCGAGATCGATCTCGTTATAATTACTATCATGTTGAAATGATCATTCGATTCATGTCGTGGCTATGAATGACATTGAAAGGGGGTGTGTGTGAGTGTGTGCGATTCACTATTTAATTAGCATTCATTTCAGCATCTTCGTTTTTATTTTATTAACATCTTACTATGGCTGTTTCAAATGTTCCAGAATTATATAAGAAAAAACGTGGCTGGTAATTTTATTTATGAAAGAACAATATCTCCAAAGGTAATTAGATGATCAATCATTGTCCTAGCATCATTTTTACTGCGGGTACCATCATTCGTAATATTTGCGGACAGTTATACGGGTTCATAATACTGCAAATAAACGCGCCTAATGCGGGATGATGATGGCTGTTTCGAAATATTGTTACCTAATTTTTATTGCACAATGAGCATTAAAACAAATCAGATGTTCAAAAGATTCCCTATCTGATCGTTACAGCAAGTCAACTACCGTTTGACATTGGTTTACCACGTTTACATACTGATGCAACGGACGGTCATATATTTGCAAGGTCCACCTGTCGGAACTATCCGATTACAGTGCCCATCAGTTATACGCTTGACGCGCCATGGATGGGGACGGCTTTTATGGACTGCAGTTAACTTATCAACAGAATTGATATACCACTGAAATGTGATATACTCATCGGCTTCCTATATTCCTTCGGCTTGATTTGCAGTAAATAACAACAGATAAACTGACCATTTGAACAATGCATGGTAATACGCGAGCTATAGAGGATGATTTAATAAGAAAAAATTGTTTCCACATATACCATAGTTGAATAAATAATAAAATAGTTTTTAACCAAAATTAGAAAAATGAAAATCAAACCAATTGGATTGTAAAATCATTTTTTTTCCCAGATTAAAGTTCACATTTATCAGCTGCCTGTAGTGTCCAGATAAGGTGTACCCAAAGTACAAATATTTAAACATATAGAACACTTATCACAGTTGATACTTCAACGTTATCGCAAAGAAAATTGCCTGTCTGCACTTTAATGTTTACTTCGCAACGCAATTAAAGAGGTCATACACAATGAAATAGTTCATGATCCTTGCTCATGGTAAATGATATAATCGGTTAAATAATATTTCCCATGAGCTTTTTTAGAACTAATTCTTTCCGTTGGAAAGTGTAGACTAATTAGTTCAGCTTACAATAATTGTTGAAGCAATTATATAGAAATGGAGGGAATAAGGACCTGAAATTTAAAAAAATAGCAAATGAAGTTGTAATAAACTGCAAGGAGTAAACCGTAATCGCTCGCAAAAAGCATCATATTTTAAAATAACAAATAAAACTCAATGAAATAGAACGTACCCTTAACAGTCTATATGCGAGAGAGAAAAAAAAGGAATTGGAAAGTAACAACAAGTTACAGCGTTCCAACAACAGTTGCAATGTAATAATTCATTGAAAAGTACATTACCAACGCGTAATAAAAATTGAGCTCGGCTGGTGACGAACGTCAACAAATCAGATCAAAAAACAAAAATCCTCGCAAAAAATACAACAAAAAAACACCCAACGTTATCAAATTAAACTGATCTCTCTTTGCTGTAATATATACCAACGGTGGACATAACGCAAAAGGTCGTGAGAATCGCGAAACGGGCGGGTGGTAAACAACGTTAGGTGAGTTGTTTCGTTTTTTTTATTTTCATTTTTAAATGTTCTAGCGCGCTTTAATCACAAAGCAATTTTCTCTGCGCAGGTACCAACCGATAAAACATCCCCCCCACACACACACATACAGCACAAAAAAGGTAACTGATCTCACCTATACAGTGACAAATGTGTAGTAGGATATCTACGAAAATCTACGCTTGTTTACAATTGTCATCCCACCTCCGCATTTCGGTACGGTTGTCAAACACGCTGACTCGCACTATCGAGCCTGAGTTCTTTGTTTGTTGCAGTTGCGAATTTTCCTAGGAAAATTGTGTCCCTGGCAAAGCAAGGCTAGGGGCCGTCTGGTAAAACAGCTGATTCTGACTCTGCTAGCGTGCCATTTAAACTAGTTTTCTGCAGGAAATGGCTTTACACAAAGACAATTTTTAACAGGTAAAAGCTAAGAAAATGTTTTCACTCATAATTTTGTTAATTTAATTTCAAAAACACCCACCCACATTCGTGGCAGCGACAGCTTGCGCCTCATTTTATCATGTGTCAGCTTTATCTTATCGCTAAACGATTTGGCATTATCGCGTCGAAAAAGAATTTCACAACCAACCGTACGTACCAAAAGCTAGAAAGCGTAATTTAGTGGCCGACACGTAAACGGCCGTCAATAACAAACAATACAGTCGATGGAACTGTGTCACTCTGCGCCCTCTGTGCGCGATAGGGCAATGGCAAAGCAGGCGTTGCGGCTTTTTTCCCTTCTTTCTCTTTTTTTTTCGCTTGCCTATCGGGTATGGGCGATTGGAAAACAACGTCATTGCCCCCTGAGAATGACGTTTCGCTAATGAGGGATGAAGATTTCTGTGCTTTCCTCCTCCTGCTTTTATTCCCGTTTCCGATGCAACCGAATTGTTTTCCTATGCGTTTTCGAACTGAGAAGACGCAATAGAAACAATGATGTGTGCGCACAAGAGGGTAAAAGATGAGAAGTGAAAGAGAAGAAGGCGGGAGGAAGGGTGGCAAGTAAGTACTTACCTTTGCCTTGATTATCGGCGACGGGGAAAATTCCGATGATACCGTGTTCTTCGTCGACGGTGTTGCTGCAGCGGACGAGTTACCGCCAGATGTTGCCACGGTGGAGACATTTTTGTTTTGTCCCGTGCCACTGTTGACGTTCGGTGTCG